>JAFFST010048433.1:159419-172374 GCA_022414735.1 Noturus placidus | reverse complement strand
TTTTCACACCACTGTATATATAATGCTTTTATGTAGTAATTTCTGTAAACTGTTATAGAGCAACTGTTTCCCTTCATCTTAATCTTATCTTTTCTTACACGATCTTAACTCATGTCTTGAATAAACATTACTACAGCTGTATTTCATTAACATTAAAACAAACATCAATTGAGGTGTCCATTTTGTTACTTTGTTAACATTACTTACCTTTTTTTATTAACACAGAAGTTTATCATTTCTCGATAATGCAGTAAATAATGTTAGTTAAGAGAACTGTGACGTAAAGGGTTAGGGTAGGGTGAAGTCCAGGTTAACGGACTATATTTTAGGGGAAAATAAAATGATGTATATTAATTTTGTCCAAGTCTTCTCTTAAAAAAAATCATCATATGAAAGAAACATGTCACCTGCTTGCACTTCTCGTTTCATCATTCTGCAGTTTCTGTTACGTTTCTGCTGCGTTCAACCAAAACTGTACACTTACCTCTAATTGTTTACTGTGCTGAACGAAAAACAGGCAGCTTGGTTTCAATCATTGCTTGAGTTTTACTTCCTACATTTCTGAACAAAAATCTCTACTTTCTACTCACTACATTTACAAGCATCACACAATTTCTCTATAATCACATATCATGAATTCTTAGTATCAGACTTCAACTTCAAAACCTTGAGCTAAATTCCTAACAAATCTAGACAACTGTGCATGGCTGTAATCTATCTGCTGCTACACACCCTCTGTATCTATCACAGCAGTTTGTATTCTGACAGCTAGCTATAAGAATTCAGCAAGTTTGTTTAGAGAAAATTATAATCATCCTAGCTAACGTCTTAGAGATTATGAATAAAAGCTGATCTTAGTAGGTTTGATACTTCAGTGTTGCTGTATTTTCCTATCATTTCGAATGGTCAGAAGGTGTTCATTAATTTCATGAGACAGCTGTGCAGCTGCAAATTGCAGGTTTATATTCATATAAACAGGTTAAAATCATGTTATTGCTTTATTATTATTATTATTATTATTATTATTATTATTAAGAAAAAGCCTCTTGTAATTGCTGATTTTTCTGTGAAGAGATGTTTGTATAGAATTTTGGAAGAAGTCTCCAGTGTCAGCACTTTGTAACACCAAGATGATCACGTTATCCAATCACATGATTTGTTCAGGCAAAGTCACATGATTCTTTTGGTGTGTGTTTCCATGGTAGTTAACGCACATGCCTTCTTACTGAATAGATAACGGGAAGTTGTTTTGTGGATGTTCCACAACATGTGGAAAATGTAACTATAAACGGATAAAACATAAATAAAAATGTAATCATTGTACTTTTAATTTTCATATTCTTTTCTGTGTATCCCTGAGGGAAGAATGTGAAGCTGTATGACTGCTTTTTTTTTTTTTTTTTTTTTTTTTACTCAAATGAAGAATTTGAGTACTTTTAAAAATACAATTGTGTAGTACTGGAAAAGATTTAACATGTAAGCTAATTTCAACCCCGAAAAAAACAAACAAAACGAGCATCTATTAAACCCCTCTCATAATCAGCACTAATGCAGCTCACTGCCTTGTGTCGCGACTTCTTTCTTTAAAATAGGAACGGTTTTCTGTCCACTTTACCTAATGATTACCTGGTTGTGTTTTATATATGTATATATACACACACTATCACTTTATATGCTGTAAATAAGAAATAAATCATCATCATCATCATCATCATCATCAGCTGCAGCTTACTGACTCAGTGTCAACGTTTTGGACAAACAGCTGTTATATGATTTTCATCTGAGAACGTCATGGGGGGGACGGGGGACAATTTTCGAGAATATTTCTCAAAATGCATGTATTTAAAACAACTGATTGGGCTTACCTAGAGGAAATGAGATCTGAAGGTCCAGATTATGGATGTTTAAATCGTAAACAAACCGTGCTGAAGGATCCGGTAAAACTACCCAGCAGGCTCCGTTTCATTCTGGTTGCCAGGTTGTGATATTACTAAGCCCATCACGGATGCGTCCTATCCATTCATTATTATTAATCAATCTGGAAACTAACACTTTAACGAAGTACAGATGATGCTGAGAATATTAAACCCGAGAACTCGTACATATGATTTATTTTTACCACAGCTTTTTGGTTTAAAAAAAGTAATCCTAAACTAGCTAATCGTTTCGCACGTGGATTGTTTTCCTCATGTGCAAGTCGTCCTTGATTATAGACAACTTCAAGCGCCTGTATACACTTAGCTCTAAAGCCATTAAATTAAAGACAAATATTTTTAAACAAAGCAAAAAGACAAACAGTTTTTCTTCAGAGCAAAAACCAGCATCTTTAGAGGAAATTACCAACATGGCAACCCTGTGCATAACAAACTTTGCATAAACGGTAGATTGATGTACGTCATTTCCGGTGTATCTACTTGGCTGGTTAAACGCCCAGTGACTTGTTCGTTTGGATTTCGTGGTTCTGTCGATTTGTTAAATGTGTCTGGCAAAACTAAATAATAAAACTTTGATAAGTGCCAGATTGTGATGGCTGGGTGAATGAATCAGAGCATCTCTAAAACAGCAGGTCTTGCGGGATGCAGTGGTTAATACATACCAAAAGTAATCCAGGGATGAACAACCGGTTCAATCTTGTTACCACAAATTATATTAATAGTAACTGAAAAAGAAAAAAAAATATTAAGTAAAGCATTACAATGGTCTTATGACAAGCATGGATGCTAGTTAAGCTTGTTTTTGTGTATTTGCTAATTTTATGCTTAGAAACTTATCCCCGATATTTATTTATGAGCAAAATGCAGCAAAGAAACTTTGTAAGAAAAAGATTAAGTTTACAATTTGTTAATAATTAATTTTTTTTAAAATAGAAAATAGTTAAAATTGTAAGAGTTACAAAGTCTAAACTGTGTGGAATCACCAAAATACTGTTTTTGTAATAACATACAATGTACATGTATTATTTGGTCTTCAAAAAAAATCAGATGAAGATATGCATATTTGATGAATCTTATAATAATGAAAATATTTTCTTTAAAAAAAAAAACAAAAAAAAAAAACAAACATAAAAAGGCCTTTAATTTGTACTGTTTGAATCTTTAATATTAAACTGTATTTACCCTCATGTAAATGTCAGATTTTTTTCCCCCAAAACATTTTTTGTACATCATTTTATAATATAAACCAAATCAAATTTCAGTGAATTCATTACATTTAACAGAGTGCGTACACACAATCACAAACCATCCAAGGGCCTAAATGAGAGCATTAAGGGTTTTTTTATTATTATTTTATTCTAAGAAATGTACAGGAGTATAGAAAACACTTCGGTCCATTTCCAAAAATAAGAACCTGTAAACTTCAAGTCAAAATAAAAACAAAGAAAAGTCGTTCCGATGCCGTTGTGCTACTGAGGTATTGACAAATGTTTAAAAAATAAAACAGCCAAAAGGGCAGGAAAAAAAAAAGACATTTTATAAAAACGAGTCCAAAACAAATGTACAAAATGTAAAAGAGCAAATAAATACGATTTATATTTAACCAAATCTAGTCTTTTCATTATTGTAGACAGAAATACAGCCAGCAGAGATGCTGAGGAATCAGTAGATGTGGAGCAATCTGGAAATGAAATAAAAAAAAAAAAAAAAATCTGTACAGAGAAAAACAAAACAATTCACATCATAGTCCATAAAACGATCTTGTCCTACCATCAGAGAACAGAGAGAAGACGTCGCAGAGCACATCACCTACTGCTAATATATATTCTATCTATTTTATTTTTTAATAAAAATCAAGGTCGACTTTAGGTCAGCCCGTAGCTAGTGAGTTCTTCTGCTCCTATTTTTTTATTCACATGTCCCTACTGACAATATTCAGGAATGAAAGATCGCTGGCAGACACTTCATGCCAAACGGGCTCTAAAGTGGGCAGCTATTCATGAACACCATTACAGCTGGTTTTAGCTAGTATAAGTCTTTTTTTAGGACTCAAATCGGTCATACTTTTTTTTCTGTGAAGTTCTATGATGACAAAACTCTTGCGGCGATTGATATGCAACAAGAAACGACTTGTTTACTCAAACACCAGTGGAATTTATTATTTTTTTAAATGTACCAAGATTTGCTGCGGAAAGACTCAAAATAATGTTACAACTTGGCGTGGTCTCCTGACGCAGTTAGATTTTGTCTGATTAAAAACAAAAAGTTAGGGCTGATTTAGTTACAGGTTTATCAGTTGTAAGAGGAAATATTTCAGTGTATAAGTGGAAGAGTAAGAAATAGTGTGTGTGTGTGTGTGTGCACGTGAATGCACAGTGTTGACAATGCAATCATGAGATACATTGTGTGCGTGGAAGACTCCAGCTTCATGAGGTAGATAGATATGTGGATATCGGCAAAGATCTGGTTGTCAATTTTAAATGCTACACCTAAATTTATCAAAAGTGGGACTGAGTAATTAACACACACACACAGGTCAAGGTCATAAACACATGGAATCCATAAAATCCAGCAAAAAATCTTGGCAAATAAAAATGCCACTTTATCCTTCCAATCTGCTCTGGAAATAATAATAAAAAAATGCATAAAATCAAAACAATCACAGCTTTCAGGTTCTTTTTCTTTCTTACCCACACAAAAAGCTGCAAAAGAAAATGCATTTAATAAAGTCAAGATCATATAAATCATGTTTAAAAAAAAAAAAAAAAATCACTGTCAACTTCACATCAACTGAGGTCGAGTAATCATCACAGCTCCAATCATAGTCACACTTTGTCACTTCCCCTTTGAAAGATTAATTCGCCTATACCCGTAATAAAAGCACGACACCCTGAGGACGAACAGCGTGAAGGAGGAAGCACCGAAATATTAAAACACATTTTCCGATTCGAACGAACTAAGAATTGTCTCGCATGGACTACTTCCCCGGTTGTAAAGATCGATGCTCTTTCCAATACGAGCAGCTTTAAATTAGAATCGGAGAGAAATCAGAATGATATATACATGAAGAAAAGAGAAGTGAGAGAAGAAGTGTTCACTGTGTGAATATATAAACTAGCACGCGAGGGACAATCTCATCGAGTTGAGTTATATACACGCAGTAGCACACGTCTAAATCCAAGGCCACTAATTCCAGTAATAAAGACTATCTCTAGTGCATAAAAGAGGAGCGGTGGAGCACTCTGAGTCCAAACACATTCTACGAGGCAGCGTAAGAGGATGCGTAACCCTACGTTCACTCACCGTTTGAAGGTTCTCTCCTGTGGGTGTGGATACTGTTGTCGTTTGTGGGTGTGAACTGTCTAACAAAATGAGTTTAATGTTTGATTTACAGGTTAGGTGCTCAGGTTCGTATGAGCTTCACTAAAATGTACTGTACTACGTATACTCACGAGGGGAACCGATGAGCTCTGCTACATCCTTCTGAGATTTATTTTCCTTCGTAAGAGTCTTTATGTACATTTACAAAACACCATCCACGGCAGGATACGATGAAATCATATCTGAAAATCAAAACTGAAGAAACGTCGCGATCCGAGAAATCGTTTGGGCCGAATCGTTTTGATTTGTCACTTTACGATTTTTGTTTTCACGTTCGCCTCCATCGCTAAAATAGTAGCATATGTACAAATGAATGAATGAATGAATGAATGATCGCCTGTTTCTTTGTGGCTTGCTAGTGTAAACGCCAGGTAACGTTGCAGGACTGAGTGAAAACTCTGAATGAGTGAAAAGTGGAGAGCACAGCCGATCCACTCAGCATGCTGTAGTCTATACTAGTGTACATACATACATATACATACACGACATTCATTCAACAATGATTCAAAAGGTAACAGTTCCAGTGTGTCCATGGGTACCTTGTTTTCAACACCTGAGTTTAATTTAGGAAAGGAACACAGAGTTCATCCACAACCCCCCTGATGTTTTTCCTTTTAGTTGTGCATGCAGAGTATCCTGTGAGGCTTTATTTCCCACCAGGGTCAGAGGGTCAGTACTCGCCTCCAAAGTGCAGAAGCTCTCAAACCTAGGGAGCATGTATATACAGAAAGGGCAAGCTGATCAAAACTGATTTTTCAGTTGAGGAAATGGTGCAGGCCCCTGCTCATCCTTCTCTGTTTGATTTGTCCTTCACCTACATGAATACACAAAGTGAAATAGTGCACTTTAATTACAATGTTTTCAACTAACAGCATTTTTTTTCCCCAACCTAGCTTTGCATGGTTTAATCAGTTACCACAGACAAGAACCAACACTTTATAATATTGGAAAAAAAAGAACAGGGAATCCTTAAACTTCAAAGGGCAGTTGTTGAATTCTGACAATAAAAGCTTGTGACGCATATTGTATAGGATTTTAGCAAAATAATAAATGACGGGATCTCTAATGGTTTTATCCTCATAGAAGTCAGAATTCTGCAACAGTTAAGTTTTTTTAAATTAATTAAAAGGACAACACTTTCCTGTTAACATTGTGTAATATCTGGGAAACAAGTTAGTTCCTGTTAGCATTTAAATTATAGCAGCTATGAACAGTCGTTCCCTCAACAGCCATTTTTTCTCTCTCTTAAAGTTATTAAACAAGAAGTGCAGCTTGTCACATTACCAAGAAATCGCAATATGTGCAAAGTCCTTTGTCCTAAAGTGCTGACACTGGTGACTCCTTCCAAAAATGCTAACAAACGTCACAATAATTTTTTACGGTGATGCTCCAGTGTTGAAAAGTTAGGCAAAAATGACAGAGGAGCTGTGGCTTTGTGTATGTAATGGTTGTATTTCAAATTCAAATTATTTAGCCATATATTATAACCAAATAACTGCACTGAGAGGTCTATTTTATGTGCGCGCTGAAATTACATGGGTTTCCATTGTTTTCTCATTCCAGGGAAACGTCAAAATGAGTGTTTGTGATGATTGTACATAAATTACAGACGTGGTGGTTAGAGAAGAGTCTTAAATACATGCACATGTCCAGCAAGAGGAAGTGAATTTTACATATTCGCAGATCATTGAAACAGAAATGAAACTCAACATAACCTGCCAAAAAATGTAAAAAAAAAAAAATTTAATCAGTGTTTTTTCTAAGTTTGCCATATCCTACCTTTCACACTCCCTGCTTACTGCTAGGTCCACTGGGAGCTGCTGCACTCATCAGGTGTTGCCTATCACACAAGACAGAGTGTAGTCATGGCAAAATGTAAAAATCGTTAAATGCTAATGAGTGCATTTTGCAAAGAGTAAATTGGAGAACATTGTAGTGAGAGTAAGAATCTGCAGAATTAGCAATCGCCTGTATTTCTTTGCTAGTCCTTAATACCGACCAACTAAAAAACTACAACCAGTGTTCCCAGATTAGATCACCGACCAACACTGTTCCCAACAACCAAATCACTGATCACCACTGCTTTTCCCAACTGCGCACAGTCACGCGCATGATCATCTTGGTGATATACTCTATTCTATGCAACAAATGTTAAAGATCAACTTACCGTGGATGAAATAAGTGTTCAGGTACCATGCTTCTCTGAGGCAACATCATGCCTTGAAAGTGACCCGGAGCATGTGGGTGCCTGTACATAGTCTGTCCCGGGGTGTAGGGAAGGTGCTGGGGCCGCTGCAGCGCTTCCATCAAGTGCGGGTGAGGATTGTGAGGGCCGAAATGTCCACTTGGGTGTTGAGACCTGGAGTACGGTCCCCCTGGCATACTGTGAGGTGAGGGAGCTCCACCATGCTGCATGCTGGGATGCATGCTACGTGGATCGTAGGGGTAGTTGTGTTGAGGCTGAGCAGAGGTTCGGCGGTGGGCTGCAGCGTTGTGGCTGTCCAGATCCAGTATCTCTTTCGGGCTTTCAGGCAGATCTGAGCTGTCCTCAGTCTGTGCTTGTTTTGCCGGGGTGGCACCCTCCCGATTCTCACTGAAGCTACCCTGAGATCCATCAGGAAGAAGATTCGGAGACGTAACATTCCCACCAGAACTATCTGAACCCAGAGGAGACATGTTCTTTTCCTTCTGCCGACCATTCATGCCAGCACCTGCAGGAGATAGGTAAGCATTGGGCATCATGGGGGGATGAGGCTGGTACTGAGGTCTAGGCCATTCTCTTGCTGGGAAACCAGGCCTGCTGTTCTGCTGTGGATAGTACTGCTGTTGCTGCTGGTATGAAGCGTGCATGCTGGGATGGGCCTGAGGATGCTGTGGACCCATGTGGTACTGATACACTGCACCTTGCTGATATGGAGAGTAATGGGGAGGATTGTGATGAGGGCTCATAGAATGAGACTGTGGTGCTTGGCTTGGGTAAGGCAGATGACTAGATGCGGTCGTCACTGGTCTGCCAATGTATTTGCTGTAATGTGGATTGGCCATGCCATACTGAGCCATAGTGTTCCTCTCTGGACCATGTGGGGGATTTGGTGGTGCCTGACTGTGTGGTGGTGCCTGTTCTGGCCTGTTTAAATGGGTTTGTGACTCTGGGCTAAATGGCTGCTGTTTGTAGTGCCCGTTGGCTTTGGCAGATGCATTCTTCATATCAGGATTGTGACCACCAGAGCTTCCATCAGGTTTCCGGGTAGGCTCACTGGGTCTCTGGTCACCACGTTCAGCCGGGGAGGGCTGAGCAAGTGGTTGGGAAACAGGGTGACTTGGGGGCAGTGAGGTAAAAGTGACAGGGTGTTGAGGACCAGGTTGTAGCCCCTGAGGAACAGACTGCGGCATTCCATGGACAGCCCCAGGCTGTTGACCTCGGACCGATCCATTCAGGGGCATCTGCTGATGAGGAGTATTGGAAGACATGTTTATTGGCCTGCCGTGAGGGTACTGAGGAGATAAACCTGGAAGAACCTGCTGAGGAGGACTCTGCAACATTCGTTGGGGAATATCCTGTGGGCCATTTCGGAAAAACCCTGGTGGAATGGTGGAAGTAATTTGTTCAGGCAGATCTGAGGTTTTCAGAGTGATCTTCACAGGAACATTATTAGAAGGGTGTGTAGAGGAATCCTGACATTTCTGTGACTGGGTTTCAGACAGGGGTTCCTTCTGAGCGACAGGACTGTTTTGGGGCATGGGTGGACTGCCTTCGCCAGTGCTCTCTCCTTGCAGCCGCGGTCTGTCTTTTTTTGGTGTGGATAGCAAGGTTGGTGCAAACTCTGCTGATGTTTTCTGTGGTGAGCCACCCCACACTGTGGCAGGGCTCTGCTGGGTACCACTCGGCTGTTCGGGAACATTGGCTGGACCAGGACGAGGTGAGCAATTGGACTCCTCACGCTGTTGTTTATTTGCCAGTTCTATATCTAAACCTGTTAGAATAAAAAGAAAATTAAAAAAACCAAACACATTTTCTTTAAAGGCTTCACAAAAACGATGATTAATCACACACAACTGCCTCAGTACTGTCTCTTAAATTGGAAGATAAGCATTGTTGGCTGAAGTAACCCTTTAAGAAGGAAGAATGCATTACAAAAGGCAAAACATGTAAGAAAACTTGCCTATGGAAACTCTATCAGCACCCTGACCATCTCCTACAGACGCCGAGTTCTGGCTTTCAGGAGCTGCTATGGTATTAGCATTCCTCACTGGAGGAGGCTGGTAACCTCCGTCTGCGAGACGAGCGGACGATGCCGACAGCTGCTGCAGGGCAATCATCTCCGGGCTGTCCATCATTGATCCCACATGTGGCCTGGGCTCTTGAGGGGTCAAGGGAGTTCTGTGTGCTATTGGTCCCTGGGAGTTAACTGCTGACATCCTGTATTGGCCATTAGAAGGGGGATATCCAGCACTGTGTGGGGGACACATCATGCCATGACCGTATGAGTGCTGACCACCCATAGCCTGCTCCTGCATCATTGGTCGTCCAGACTGCTGCTGGTTCGAGCCTGGCCAAGAACCGTAAGGAGCGAAGGAGTTGTGCAGGGGTCTAGGGTAGCCATTTCCCATAGGGTGCATGGGTTGTCCGTCAGGGTGGTGGTGAGGTCGGTACATGTCACCCTCTGATGGAGTGGTACACAGTCCTCCAGACTGAAGGGCAACTGGTCTTGGGCCAAGTGAAGGGCCATGAGTGGGGCCAATGTAGGAATGCTGTTGGTGTTGAGGCTGAATGTGACGAGAATCAGGCCCCATTGGGTATCCCGGACCAAAGTGTGGACCATTGGTAGGTGGACCCTGAAGAGAAGAAAAATGTATTAAAACACAGAATTAACATTAAGTCAAAAATATTAGTGCACTGTCAGGTTGACAAGTTAACTGTATTGCATTTTAAGACTTTTTAATGCCACTTCTACTGCAAGCAGACACGAAATTCGCAGCAAATGATATGCCAAATATAAAAACCCATTTCCATGTATGAAAGAAAAGAATTCATACAAAGTACCTCTATAATGGAATCATTAAGTAACGAGCCAGCAACAACGACTACAGCAGGTGCCGTGCCATTTTTTATATGTTAAGGAGCTATTACATTTCACATCGCTTTGTGTATATCAAAAGCAGTTCTATGGTACAAGATTGTGTAATACATGATTTTGATAGCAAATGGTAATACATGATTTTGATAGACCTTCGAACATCGTAAGGCTCGAACAGCTACTGACCATTGGATTGAAAGTCTCATAGAATTAATCAAATATATTTAATCATATTCTGCAGCAAGATGTTCAAAATAATCTGGACAGACAATACATCCATTTGGAGGTTGTATTTATTAACTGCAAATAATAAAAGCTCCATGCTCTGCCTACATTACTTAGAGGTAATACTGCATTGTGCTGATTATTGAACACAGTATTATAATCCTGCAATGACTACATGCTCGTTCATAATGTCCAATGTGTTCTGTCACTGGTATTAAAAGTGTTGTACCTGTATAGGGTAACGAGGTATGTGTTGGGGGCCGTGCTCTCCTGGACCCCTAGCCATGAGAGGTCTCTGTCCTGGGTATGGATATCGGGTGTCCATCATACCTTGGGCATACATTCCTTGTCCCAAGGGACCTGGGTGACGTTGAAGCTGTTGTTTGAAGAGAAAAGATACTTCTGTTAAACATCTGAGATATTAAATAACATTATTGCTCACAGTATGAGACTTGTACACTTTATGGGATTGTGTACAATGTACAACAGTTTACAGCAATGAATCGTTCAGTAAACCACCACACAAATCTGAGTACTTACTGTAGTACTATGAGCTTATACTTCTAGGTTTGATCACACCTATGCTATATGGGGCGGCTGTGGCTCAGTCGGTAGAGCGGGTTGTCCACTAATCCACCAATAGTAGGGTTGGTGGTTCGAATCCCGGCCCGGGTGACTCCCATTGGTGTGTGAGTGTGCTCTCATTTGTAAGTCGCTTTGGATAAAAGCGTCTGCTAAATGAATAAATATTAATAAATATATGGTCAAAGGTTTATGGACACTTGACCAATATACCCAGAGGTATTTTTTGAACATCCCACTCCAGTGGCTGGGGGATTTGTGTTTATTCAGCCACAAGAGCATTAGTGAGTTCAGGCACTGATGTTTGGTGAGGAGGCATGGGGTGCAGTCAGGTGTTCCAGTTTATCAAAAAGGTTGAGGTCAGGGCTCTGTGCAGGACACTGAAGTACTTCCACTCCAACCTTAACACACCATGTCTTCGTGGAGCTTGCTTTGTACACAGGAGCCTTGTCATGCTGGAACACGTTCAGGCCTCTTAGTTCCAGTGAAAGGAAATTGTAATGCAACAGCATACAAAAACCTCCAACATAAATTGTGCACTTCCAACTTTGTGGCAACAGTTCAGAGAAGAACCACATGTTCTGTAGGTGTATTGTTCAGGACCCCACATACTTATGGCCATATTGTGTCCAGTCAGAGTCAGAATGAAATTGAACACAGACCTCAACAAATGCTCAACAAATCACAATTATAAAAATAAACAGTTAAAAACATTGTGTATAGCATCCAGTTTTTTCTTTTCTTGTTATGTCAGTCTAAAACAGGCCCTGTGCCTTGGCGGAGTTTTGCACCTCATGGCTATTTATTGGAACATATCTACAAAAAAGTCTCAATTATTCAACTCCCATTGCATAGCAGGTTTATTGTCAAAACAGACTTTCAGCTGTTTGCAATGAACAAATCAAACAAAAGAAATTGAAATACAGTCAGGTCCATAAATAATGGGACCGACACAATTCTAATATTTTTGGCTTTATACACCACCACAATGGAGTTGAAATGAAACGAACAAGATGTTCTCTAACTGCAGACTTTCAGCTTTAATTTGAGATTATGTACATCCAAATCAGGTGAACGTTGTAGGAATTACAACAGTTTGTATATGTGCCTCCCACTTTTTAAGGGACCAAAGGTAATGGGACAATTGGCTGCTCAGCTGTTCCATGGCCAGGTGTGCGTTATTCCCTCATTATCCCATTTACAAGGAGCAGATAAAAGGTCCAGAGTTCATTTCAAGTGTGCTATTTGCATTTGGAATCTGTTGCTGTCAACTCTCAATATGAGATCCAAAGAGCGGTCACCATCAGCCATTATTAGCCATTATTAGGCTGAAAAATCAAAACAAACCCATCAGAGAAATAGCAAAAACATTAGGTGTGGCCAAAACAACTGTTTGGAACATTCTTAAAAAGAAAGAACGCACCGGTGAGCTCAGCAACACCAAAAGACCCGAAAGACCACGAAAAACAACTGTGGTGGATGACCGAAGAATACTTTCCCTGGTGAAGAAAACACCCTCCACAAGAGTTTGCCAGATCAAGAAAACTCTCCAGGAGGTAGGTGTACAGTGCCTTGCGCAAGTATTCGGCCCCCTTGAACTGTTCGACCTTTTGCCACATTTCAGGCCTCAAACATAAAGATATAAAACTAATTTTTTGTGAAGAATCAACAACAGGTGGGACACAATCATGAAGTGGAACGAAATTTATTGGATATTTCAAACTTTCAACAAATAAAAAACTGAAAAATTGGGCG
>JAFFST010048433.1:123048-152856 GCA_022414735.1 Noturus placidus | reverse complement strand
AAAAAAAAAAAAAAAAAGTGTACCTTCAGCAGCTTTTGCCCGCTCCAGTTCCTCCCTCTCTCGCTCTTCTTGGAGGAGTCGTTCCTCTTCTCGCCGCTGCTCGGCAAGTAAAACCTGCCTTTCAAAGTCCTCCTCTCTCTGTTTCAGATCCACCTCAGAGACAGCCTACGCAAGAAAAGTGACTTTACACAACAAAACTTTACACAGAAAAAGTGGTTTTAAAAAAATGAAACGTCGTCATAGAAAATCAGACTCTGACTGAACAGGCTACACAGCTACTAGTCCAGGCTCGTTACCTCAAATCTGGACTATTGCAACACAGTACTCTCGGGCCTCCCAGCCAGTTCAATCAAACCCCTTTCAGATGACTCAGAATGCAGCAGCACACTTCGTCTTCAACCAGCCCAAGAGAACCCATGTCACACCTCTATTCATCTCCCTCTCATCACTGGCTTCCTGTAGCCATCCGCATCAAATTCAAGGCCTTGATACTCATGTTCCATACAAGGTTTTGTACAGCACCCCCCTAACTCAGCACTCTCCTTGAAGTTTATATTTCCTCACACAACCTGTGATCAGTTAACAACCAATGCATAGTAGTGCCTACACAGTGAGGCATGAGGTCCCTTTCAAGAACCTTTAATCTGACTGTCCCTCAGTGGTGGAATGAACTTCCTCAATACAAACAGCAGGATCTGCCACCATTTTCAAAAAATGGCTAAAGACCCACCTCTTCCATGAACACTTAACTAACCCATAACTTGTTCCCAATCCCACCCCCCACCAAAGTAAATAAAACAATAATACAAATAAAAAAACTTCTGCACTCACAGTGGTTCTTACACCACTACTCTTTTCTAAAACTCAATTAAAAATATTGCATGGTAGCACTACTTTCTCTGCTTTCTAGATCACTTTATTTGTATTTCCTCATTCGTAAGTTGCTTTGGATAAAAGCGTCTGCTAAATGAATAGATAATAATTAATAATTATCAATTTGTATAGCGCTTTTTTACAATGGTACATTGTCTCAAAGCAGCTTTACAGAAATATCATTTTTACATTTACAAGCGACTTACTAATGAGATCACATTCACACGCCAATGGTAGCAGAGCTGCCAGCTTGCCATTGGGGGCAACTTAGGGTTCAGTGTCTTGCCCAAGGACACTTCGGCATGTGGAGTCACCCGGGCCGGGATTCGAACCGCCAACCTCACGGTTAGTGGATTAGCGGACAACCCGCTCTACCAACTGAGCCACAGCCGCCCATAAGATGTAAATGTAACACCTTCTGACAAATCAGAATCGAGAATTCAAGAAGAATTGCTGTAGAAAAAGTGTTAATAGGAAATCCTTACAGAAGTAAATAGACGAGCAGGTTTACGTCACTTATTTCATGTAATTCTAAAAGATACTAAAAGAAAACGATTTAAAAGCAGAATTTAAAAAGGACATATACCTCCTCTTTGTTTACGACGTGCTTCTTAGAAAGCCTCAGAGAGTTTCGGACAGGAGGATTCAACAGTTTCTGCAACTGCTCTTTCTCCTGAGAAGAAAAAAAAGAATGTGATGAGTTTTTCCCATCTTTCTTCCGCGCCCGATCAGGCACATTCTCTGGGGAGCGTTTTTAAAAGTGTAGGGATGTCGGAGGAGGTCACTGGGGTCGAGTCGTGCTCTATCGGGCTTACCCTTTGCTTCACCTCGCCATGAGTTAATGTAAATAAGTCAATTTGCAAAATGGAAACAGTTAACAATGACTTCGAATAACCTTGCATACTAGTGTGAGAAAACTTACACACAGTCACAGTGGTGACTATGAGGGGGAAAAGGGTTTATGGTTTATCGTAAGGGCACCATAAATATCTCCGAGTGTTGAGTGTATTATTACACTGCACTTACATTTGGCAGAGCGAGATGAACTGCTTCAAGTGGAGCCACTTAAGAGGTCGCTCACCCGGCCACGCTGCATGTCGTCAGTCACTAGGCTCTGGCCGGCTAAAGGAGCGAGCCTGCCTCCTGTTAGGGCCTACATAAAATTAACTCGGACAGGGTTCTTTGTGTTGTGTGTCAGGTTTATGAAAGATGCCCCAAGCTTTGTTCCATCTGAGGTCAATGTGCATTTAGCCAGATGATGGAGATGTTTAGCACAGAGTAGGAAAAACAATGTAGGATATGTGTACTTGACAAACACAACCAAAATAATTGTTTGTGCGAATTTGGGGGAGATATTTTAAAACTCCTTTTTCACTCATTTGAATGAAAAACGCATGTTTTTGAAAACACTGATGTCTTAGCGTTAACCCGTTCTGAATCTGTGCGTGTTCGGAGTCTGTTTCATCATGGTTGCTGACCAGGCTGTTAGTTTGTGGTCTGTCATTTCTCATTCGATAGCCTGTGTGCAATTTTATTTCAATTCTTTACTACACCCTTGTGTAAACATCTCTATTGCCTAATATGCTCTTAATTCTTGAAGTTTATGATGTCCTACTACTCGTGAGCTTTTTCAGAATTGGTTTTAGTGGTTTTAGTTTTTTTTTTTTTTATGCTTAATGTTGGCAAAGATGCTGAAAAAAAACCTGCGAAGAAATTAAAATACTACGCGAGAAAAATATGATAAAATTAGACTCTACAGGCTCTGGCAAACATGTGGCACTTAAATTTAATAAATGCACTAAAAATGATCCTAAATCCACCCCCATTTCATGCTGTAAAAAACACTGCTATGATTTGAAATAAATGAAACTAAAGCGTTATTGTAGGCTGAATAACATAGCCATCAATATCAGGTTCCTTTCTATTTGCGGTTTGTGTGTGGTAAATGGTTCACTTATATAGCGCTTTTATCCAAAGCGCTTTACAGGGTGTCTCATTCACCCATTCACACACACGGCAGAGTGGACCGGGAATCAAACCGCCAACCCTACTATTAGCGTACAACCCGCTCTACCATCTGAGCCACAGCCGCCTGCGTGTGTGTGTATACACTGACTGTTTAATCCCCTGAATAAAAACGTAAGACTTTAGACTTGCCTTGTGCTCAATCATGCTGCTGATCTCAGGCAGGAAGTTCTGAGTAATGATGCGAAACAGGTGCCGGTCCTGAGGTGAGGTTTTGTCCTTAATGCTCTCAGCCAGCCTGGTCCACTGCTCCTCATTTTCACACACCAGAGACCAGATTCCACGCTTGCGCTCTGTCACAACACACACACGTACACACAAGCTTGTAGGTTCTCACAGAGCTCACAACATTACCATCTTGATCAGTATTTAGATCATGAATGGGGATGTAATAAGTGTTAATGGAAATCCTTTAAAATCGCTTATGTTCTTGCTTTGTTCATAAACTCACCTTTACTCAGCTGCGGCTCCTCCTCTCTGTTCTCTTCATCTTGCATAGATTCGATTTCACTGAAATACACACCAGGAGATGTCAAAGTAGGCCGTTTTCACACATGGCAGATTGGTCCATAGGAAAACCACTGCCTCTGTGCTGATGTGAAATAAGCGACTCATCCAACACACATACACACACTCTCTCTAATCCACCCCCAGGGGTCCATAAATCATAGCCAGGAGGTCTGTAATTTTTGTATAAACCACAAAGCACCATTATGAACCTTATAATAAGGCAATAATAAGTTCCTACATCTATACAGTAGCTCTTGTAGTGCCGAAAGTTTTTGATCATATTTGAGGAGTTCTTACATTTAGTGTATTTACTCCAAGCCTCAATACTTCAAACAAACAGACCTATAAGTAATGTCAGCTTTCCATACACATTTAAATTATGAGCCTAATTTCAAACTTGAATTCTGTTTGTATAATAAATCTTTGCTAAGGCAGTTTGAGAAGCCCTGTCACAGAGATTAGATTTATTTTTCAACATTAATCCACTATTGCAAAAAGACGGCAGCTTGCCTAATGTAGTGTACAAAAATAATACATGAAAAACATGAGGGAGACCTAGTACGAGTAATATGTAATCTTATTGAGAATTCACAGGGCTGGTGGACTATATGAACGGATGTTCACCTCTCACTCACACACACACACACCTGGTGTGTATGCAGAAAACAGAAATTAATCTGTTTCATTAAATACTATTATAGGGTAATGTACATGCAAGCATTATAAAAAAAGGAAATATAGAACAAACAAAATTTTTTCATAATGTACAGATGGTGTGTTTGAAAGTGTCCTTTCTCGACAAAAATCCAGTCAGGAAGCGACACAGGCAAGGTCAAGTAATTTTTAAGAGAAAATCAAGACGGGCCGTTTATAAGGGTAGTTAAGCCAAATTGCACCTGCGAGATAAACGTCTATGGGAACTGCAGATCCCGTGAGACCGCGGTCTCTCCAAAATGTTGTGTCGCAGACAAATTGGTATGGGAAAGCTCTTTCTAATCATATTGGTATTATGAGAAAGCTCTTTGGTGTTATGGGAAAGCTCTTGTGTTTGGGTGTAACAAACTGTATAAATAAGGGAGCTTCAGCTCCGGAGGGTGGGATCACTTGAGACTCTCAACGGTATGGATCTCGTGTGGCGGAATGGAACGAATAAACCTGGAAACTTGCTTTTCCTCACCTCACGGCTGGTGTCTTATTTCTCCAATTGAATATGTGAGTATCAGTTTTTAGATCAAATAATAAGTGTCTTCGGGTAATAGGCAAACTTTAAACCTTTACTAAGCTTTGGCATGCTTATGTGACCAAACAGCATTTAGACAGGTCTGGGCCTCACTTATTACTTTTGTTGTCTGTAAATGCTTGCGTAAGCCAAAGTCAACTAAACATTTCTGCCAGATTTACAAATGTTTCGGAAACAGAATTTTCTTAGAAACTCGCATACGCATGTCAGTCAACTGGAAAAAAGTGCACATAGCGTTTCTGACACATATAGACAGCTGGGAGCACGAACTGAACCATCACGGTAAAAGATAAGCGGCAGAAGTAGAGATTCTAGTTCATGTAAATAGATATGATTTGAAATTGATCAAGTCGAGGTTTACATTAGTTATTTTTTATCTCTCTCGAGCATGATTAGGCTATTGTTTTTTTCTGAAGTTAATATAATAATAATATACATACATATATACACACACACACATACATACACACACACACACACATACATACATATACATATATATATATATATATACACACACACATACACATACATATACACACATACATACACACACACACACACACACACACACACATATATAAATAAAAAAACCACACATAAAATTTATTACTTTTTTTTCTACAGTTACCATTGCATTGGTCATATCTCAATACTAAAATATCTCCAACAGAACACATCATTAAGTGCACCACTTGTTCACCAACATGTGTCCGCTCCATGTTAATTTTTAAGTCATTTATTGCAACGGTTGAGGATTTTATTATTTTTAACTTTATAAGCACTCCGTGGTAACTAAAAAAAAAAAATAAATAAAAAAGGAAAACACATGACGGCAGAGCTTTTTACAACCATCCCCATTCCACCAGCCTAGAAGCTGCTTTGCATAGGTTTGCACTGACAGTTGAGGGGGAAATGCCTAGAGTGAAAGCAGCCTAACACTTTTATCTCATGCTAGGCTTGAGATAATGGACATCTAAGCTGACGTGGAGGACTGATCAACAGTTGCCGGAAACATTTAGTTGCAGTTATTGCTGCACGAGGGGGTCACGCCAGATACTGAAAGCAAACGTTCATATTGGATACGTCAATATTGGATCACTTTCCACAAGAAATGAATGGACAAGTATAATATTTTTGTCTCAGTTGATTAATTGGGTTCTCTCTCTCGCACTCTCTCTCCACACACACACAGTCTCTCACAAAAGTGAGTAATCCCCTCACATTATTGTAAATATTTGATTCTATCTTTTCATGTGAAAACATTGAAGAAATGACACTTTGCTACAATGTAAAGTAGTGAGTGTACAGCCTGTGTCACTGTGGAGCTAAATGGCATTTACCGTATCCCCTTTAAAAGTATGACAGCTTGGGCCCAATTTGGACATTTTCACTTAGGGGTGTACTCACTTTTATTGCCAGCGGTTTAGACATTAATGTCTGTGTGTTGTTATTTTGAGGGGACAGTAAATGTACACTGTTACACAAGCTGTACACTCACTACTTTACATTGTAGCAAAGTGTCATTTCTTCAGTGTTGTCACATGAAAAAAAAAATATAATCAAATATTTACACAAATGTGAGGGGTGTACTCACTTTTGTGAGATACTGTATATAAATATAGTCTTTAAAGGCCTTACACTGGTGATGAATCTTCATGCTTCCTTTTCGGGGGTCTTCCCCTCCTTTTTTTCACAGGTGCTCTTATTTCAGAGATTTCACTGTGAAACGAATCAGGAGAAGAAGCAAGCATGTTTTCACTTTGCACTACTGGATCTTGACTAAACTGTTCACATGAACACTGCATTAAACCTTCTGTTCTAACTAATGCCCCCCTCCTTCAGCATACCCAAGCTTGGGGGACTTCTTGACAAGCTCCTCTTTATACAGGCGAGTGCCGTAGAAGTACCAGTAAAGGGCACCGTGTCCATCCTGACCAAGAGGCTCGACACGCAAGCTGTCTGCCTCCAGACCCTGAGAGAAAAGGTCAGGAACAAGAAAGGAATCGTCAGTCAAAAAAAAAAAAAAAAAAAAAAAAAAAAGGCTGAAAGACTAGAAACACCCAAAATGAGAAATCTTGTGTATTAGTAAAGTATTATTTTGCGGTTCAGCAGGTAAGTCACTAATTTAACAGTTGTCGTATAACTGAGCTGTTAAAACTCGGGCATGTTAATTACATTTCTTTTAAGCTAAACTGTGTGAAGCGCCGACATAAATTCCTTGTGGAAAAACAAAACCCCGTTTGCCAGAATGAAACATGATTAAAAAAATATTAAAGAAAATAAATACATAAATATCATTAGCTGTTATGAGCTGGAACAAAATCCGGTGGCCAATTAAAAATGCTCAGTGCCAGTTTTCTGGTACAAATAGTTTTGCACAGTAATAAAATAAAAATAAATAAATAACTTTCACATATCTAATCACCATCTCTTCATATCTATGAAATGCTCTGTACACACTACAGTTTCTTTTTGTATTAGGGATGTGTTTATAGAAGCATAGCTTACCTTAAGCAGGTCAAAGACGTCGGCAGCATCTAAGCGGTAGTCACACAGCCTGTGCAGGATCTCCGCCTGTGTGCGGACTGGGAGCTCCTCAAAAGAGCTCTCCTTCAGAGGGTTTGGTTTACCCTCCTCCAGTTCCCAGCGATAGCTGATGATGTCCTCCAGGTATCTTCTGAAAGCCTGAGGCCTGACAGGAGAAATAAGATATATAGTATTTAGCTATGTTTAAGCTTGCTGTTTTACACTTGTAGAAGACACACATGGACACAAGGAGAACATCAACAGTAATGCCTCCAGTTATACACCCTTTGTTCTGTTCAAATAACACATTAATCCCATGTTCATCAATTGCAAGAGTTTTGTACATCAGTAGTATTATTTTAGGTTTCACCAATGTTCATCATCAGAAGTAGCCAAACTGGTTAAACAGAAGAATGAGAATTTGAATCCCAAGGATGTCACAGCCATCCGTGACCGGGAGTCCAACAGAGCATAACTGACCATGTTCTCTGGGTGGGAGGGATGGTGTGATGGCGTTAGTCTCCCCAGTCAATCAAAGCAACACCAGCCAATCATGGGAGTCTGTGAGCGCTCTGTGAACTCTTTCCTCAGAGTATGTCAAAGAATCATGTTCAGCAGTTCAAAAAGACTTCATTTAATCTGGATAGAAGCAGGTTAGACTTAATCTGTGATAAAGAAGAGCTAGCCAGTGGGTGGGGATTGGCAAATGACCAAAATGTGATAAAATGGGTTAATAAACAAAGTTGAGGAAAAAACAAAAACGGATCGGCTCCAAAGTGAGATTTTGCGTCGTCCTGTCTGGGAGTTCGGTCAGAACTAGTATGTACACCGTTCGGTTTTATAAGTACCTTCAACCTACTAAATTTGTTGTAACTCTGGTTTCTTCGGGCCGGGTCTGGAGACCGAGTGAATCATGGTACAACTCTTCAGTGTTAGTCGTCAAATATTTTTATATTTTACTGAAATTAAGTTTCGGTATGCTAGCTTGTTACCGGATATACCCACACTTCAAATCTATTTTAGGTGATAAATTCTAAAGTAGAGGTATGCTTTCCATTTCCACCCAAAAACGAATCACCTCAACCTCAATCAATTCGAACGGAATCATTTCATTTCTGACCAAATGAACAGCAATTTATGCATATGACTGAAAGTGGTGAAGGCCCAGAAAATTAACAACGGGCGTCTATTTGGCACTATTATCACGTTGGTTTGGACTGGGCAAACAAGCATTAGTTCTGGGTCACATTGTTTTGGCTTCTTCCAAAAGCAAGGAGAGCTGGAGTTCCTGCTAGGATGCATAGAAACAAGAGGCCAGGCCAGGGGTGAACCCTGCCACAACACAGACAAGAAAGAGAGGAGGACGGAGGGAAAGAATGGGCTTATCTGGAGAAAGCAGAATGCACTCGCACACAGCTGCAGACCCCCCACTATCCTATCACTCCTATGTCCCCCCCAAACCCGCCCCCCCTTCCCCTCTAGGACGCTCAGCAAGCGAGTGTGTGGATGAAAAGGCCAGGGCTCAGCAGCTGTCCAGTCCAATAAACCGTTCTGTTAACTACATGTGCCAGCAGGGTCATTTCTACCTGTGGTATGTACGTAGCTATAGGTGCTACTCTACCTGATGAGATATTTGCATCCCTCAGGGATCAAGCCATTTATCACACACAGTACTGTCTTAACCACTAACGCAAACACCCATTTCGGGGAAACGAGGCTACAGCTGCCTCAGGCAAACCGCCAGAACGGTTCAAGCATGTCATGACAAATGTGGTGGGTCAGCCCAACCTGCTGCACAAGCTATGACACATTCTTCAAGAGTGCTGGTGATGGTTGCGAAAGTGATGGCAAGCCTCCGATTCACTAAATTTGGAGTCGCTGCGATTGAAAAAAAAAGACTTACGTAATGTCATTCCGCTGGTAACATCCCTGCAGGAGACAGCAGACGAGCTCGGAGAGGAAGTCCCTGTCCTGTTTCAGCAGTGCTTCTTCCAGCTCCTAACCAACAAACACACAGAGCCACAGGGAGCAGAGGTCAGCCATTTTTATAGGGTTTTACAAGCCCCGCTTTTTACCAAGTTATGAGAGCATATCGGGTTTAACGACCGGGGTCGTCCCATTTTTATAGGAGAAATGCTTCACCTCAATAAAGTATTAAGACGGACCAGGGTCGAGTTCCTGGCTTGGGCTAGCAGTAACTGAGATTGAAGGTTTTTGTGAATCATTTAGAGACTGTTAATGAAATAACTTTGTCTTATTGAAGTCAGAAGTAGAAACCGCAAGGAGGGAACATACGGTACATGATATGAGACACACTTACATGAATAAACCACGTGCATGTTATATCTTGAACATGAAGGCATCCTGTAAATCAGGACGGTCAAATTTTAGTAACAAGCAAGACTGCAGAGAGCTAACATTCTCAGAGAGCTCTGCAGAGAGCTAACATTAACAAACAGCTAACATGCTCTACACAGAACAATAATTTAGTTTCATGACTTTATATGAACTCTGTCTTTCAATCTATATAAACAGCCAAGTCACAGTGACATATGGAGAACACAAAACCATTGCAATCTAAAGCTAACAAGTTAAAATGTATACACAGTTACAGTGTTTTCAGACGTTTTCTTTAAGGAGATGTTGATTTATTATTACATCATTTGTGGTATACGACAAATAAAACCCTCTAGGATGTGTTGTTATAGGAAATGTATCCTAATAATATCCTCTGCTTTTGGTTTGAGCTGGACAGCCTCAAGCCTGTGCTCCTAAAACAATGCCTAAAAGGCTCTCAGCAAGGCTCCTGCAGCTGAGGTTCAAGTTCAACCTTTACCCTTCTCCGGCCCGGCACTGTGCGCTCACTATTCAGACTTTATGAAGCGCCAATAAGCAGGAGAGTAAACTCCAGCATGCTGAAAGAAAACGAAGCCAAAACACTTGGCACCAGCAGGAGCCAAAAAGGCCATGGCTACCAAACCACCTCCTTCGTCTGCGCCAGAGCACCACCCTATCCAGAATGCACTGCTGAAAGATAGCTGAGAGGGCAGATATGCTAATTCACACTCTCCTCCTCCACCCTTCCCCTGTGACCCATGTCAATTTCATTTAGCTCCCCCTTCTCAAGAAGAAGCACAGCAACTACACTGAGCTTTAGCCTCAATCATTTTCAACCCTCTCTCAAGGACTCAAGGTTGCTGCTCAGTCCCTCAGGCAACAGAGCACACTTTTCAACCCTTTCCTCCAGAAGAGCAGAGTGACACTCAAACATTAACTCAAGGGCAGGATAGGCAGACCTCAATACATTGCGAGATTCACTCAAGCTGCAGCTTGCTGCCGCTCTCCAGAGAAAGAGCAGATAAAACCGTGGTCGGCTAACACACCCCCTGGCTACGTAGAGCCACGGAAAACCTTGAGGACGGCATCAGCAGGAAAAATGAGCGAGAGAGGGTTTGAACACATGTTAGTGCTTAGGAGGAAAGAAAAAATCCAGACTCCTTATTTCAAGCTCTGACAAAAAACACCAACTGTCTATCGTGTTTTTTTTTTTTTTTTTTTTTTTTTTTAAACGCTGAGCCAACTGAACTTCCTGGAAGGACCTTAATGAGAAATTTAAAAGCTATCGATCTGCTTGCACAGGTGTTCAGCACAAGAAAGAATGGATGTGTCAGAGTCTTATTTGAAGGAGTCAATTGGTGTGGGGATTGAGTTTGAAAGGTGACTGGCCTGGCTGTCAAGTGGGCTGGATAGAAGACACACACACACACACACACAATAAATAAATAAATAAATAAATTTTTAAAAAGGGGTCGTGATTCAGACACCCCTTTCACTGTCGAATTTATATTCGCATCGTGACATTTTACATCAAGTCCTCCCTTCAAAGAACCCACTTCACATCCATTTCAATGCATCCTCTCAGATCAGGGTTGGAGCTCATTGCAACTGCTTATAATAAACATTAATTCCTTCATATTTTCAAGAGAGCCCAAGAAAGCGGACGAGCTGAAATTTGACTCATGAGATCATAGTTGTCTTTTGTACTCATGATTGAACTGATATACAACACAAATCCGGGGATGGTTCAACAAGCTACGTTGGTGAAAGTGTGGAGCTGGTCAGGAGTTTCCTCAGATCCTCATCATGCTCACAAACACACTTCATGGTCCCCTGACAACCAATGAGCTGAAGAGAGCCCATCTATCGGTGCAGGCTGCACTTTGATCAGACTTCAAACCTGAGTCCGGCTGTGGGGGATTAGCACCACCGCACGCCAGCTTTGAAGTGCTATTCAGCAGCTCAGATGGCAAAGGAGGGGAATAAATGTGGTGTGTATGGCTTCTTTCTTCCGCACAAGCCAACTCTCCCCTCAACAGCTGGAAATTTAAACTAGCCCAGTCCCACCACACCTTGCTCCCTGGGAACATCCAGGGCAACTGAAGTGGGCAGTTTGATACATCGTAAATACAAACTCCAAAACGACTTTCTATATGATAATGTTCGTGACGAAACCTGAATTAACTGTAAAAATGTACATGAACCAAATGGTGTATCTTAGATAACAGGTTCGAGTTTCTTGAGGTAGTTTTCCACAAACATGTATCATGCCAGTTAATCATTAAAAATATAGTTTTCACCTTCTTCCTATTATTTAATTAAACACAATATTAAAATGATATAACACCCAGAAAATTCATTCATTTGATTGCATGGTAATTTCTCACATTTATTACCTTCAATATTTTATTTTAAAAAATAAACTGTGAACAAGCAATACGAGGTCAGAAGAATACGTCACTGAATACAGTCTTATTTCTCCAGCCTCCACAGCTGATTCTCTACATAAATTGTAAAGGAGGCTTATGGCAATCCATCCCCTCATTTGTTTTAAACAACTAAACATGTGAACACTTAGAACTAGTTTTTCTGTTCTAAAATGTTTTCACCCCATTATTCTGGCCAACCAGCATTTTTTTTTTAAATCCTGCACCAAACAATCTGCTTCATGGACTAAGCCCAAACACCTGTCTAAGACACAGGTGGTTTCAGATCAGACCTGGAACGCTGCCACTTAGTCTGCCAGGAAACACTGCTGCTTAGAGACCAGACTGAGCATCAACGCCAAGAAAGTGATAAAGGCTTCCTAATGATGGTGTATTTACCCAAAATGTTGTCAGACAAATGATTTAAGCTGAGTCTGGCATTCAAGTCTCTAAATGTTCCCAAGAAGCAGAAAAGCTCCTGAGGTTTGTTCTTTTTTCCAGCACTTTCTTCCGATGCAAATACCATATATCAAATTGAATCCAGGTCTACCTGCAGTTCGAGCCACAGTGGAACACCTGATCATCACACCCATGTGATTCTTCCTCAATCTGTCAGAAGTACACAACTGTATAGGATGTCTTTATATGTTGTAGCATCACAACTTCCCCTCACTGGAACTGAGGTGGCCAAACCTGTTTCAGCATGACAATGCCCCTGTGCACAAAGCAAGCTCCATGAAGACATGCTTTACTAAGGTTGCACCTCAACCTCACTGAACACCTCTGGGATGAACTGAACCGCAAGCCTCCTCACCTAATATCAGTGCCTAACATCAGTAATGCTCTTGTAGCTGAATGAACACAAATCCCCACAGCCAAGCTCCAAAATCTAGTGGAAAGCCTTCCCAGAAGAGGGGAGCTTATTATAACAGCGAAGGGGAAATCTGGAATGGGATGTTCACCAAGCACACGAGTGTGATGGTCAAGTGTCCACAAACTTTTGCCCATATAGTGTAACTAAATTCTTTGTACTCATTTACAGCATTTTGGCAGATGCCTTTATCCAGAGTGACTTATATTTATCTCATTTTACACAACTGAGCAGTTGAGGGTTAATGGCCTTGCTCAAGGATTACTGCGATTTGAACTCAACCTTCTGATCGGTAGTCCAACGTTTTAACCAGTGAGCTTCCACTGCCCTACTGTATTCTGCACAATAACAAAGTTTAACCTAATATACCCTCATCTAATCCCATGAAATGGTTCACTGTAGAATTACAGGCATGTCATGAGGCCACTGACTGAAATCTCATCCAACCCCAAATCATTATAGTATTAAGTCACCTGAATGATTTAAGCACATAATTAACATCTTTAAGATTCAGGACCTTTGTTGCCCAAGTTACTAGAAAACAAAATAGCCACATTACAAACAAGCTGACTCAGTTGTACCGACTATGACTGTGAGCAATTCAATTAAAGCACACAGCTTCAAGATCTGCTGAAGGCAAATGACCCCTTGAAGAAAAAGCTGATCAGGCACTTTTGATTAGCTTGTGTCAGCAGTCTTCTAGGCCAGGAAAAACCAGGACGTTACTAGTGTCAGTCCCTGATACACACCAGAAGTCTGCCCCAGATGTTGAAGAGCAGTTAACAGCCATTGCTACTTAAAGGGAATATGGGGGATGGGTGGGGACATCACCATGTAAAGACTTGTATCCCCCCTCAACTTGTAGTTGATAAGATTACTCCAAGTTGACAAGTAGGAATTTTAAGGGGGCATTTTCTTTAGCTTTTCCTGGTTAGAGGTTGAGAATAACAAGTTGAGACCTCAAAGTAGTGTGAAAAGTGAAGTATTGCGAAGCAAGCTTATTTACCGTTGATGGTGTGAGCAGCCATCTTGATGTGGCATCTCAACCCAGAGTTCAGGATATGGAGCCCTTTCTGACTTTTGAGTAGGAATTCTGACTCGAGGGATGATTTCTCTGGTTTTTCGTCAGAAATTCAGGAGATTTACCCGAACACACAAAATTTGAATTGCTCACTTTCACACCACAAAAAAAGAAAGGAAAAAAAAAAAAGATATAAATTTTTGTTTTTACAGTCAACAAAGAGAAAGGAGAGCCAGACCTGTCTCAATGTCAAGGCTGGGTGGTCAGACACTTCCTGGGGTTGAGATCACAGCTCAGGTCTTTCGGTGAGGATCATTAGCTACAAGAGGAGTTAATTGTCCCTACAGGAACAACCTCCACACAAATATCCGTTTCCTTTCTGACCATATGAATCATGAATAGCTGTTGGTCTGGTCTCCTTTCCCATATCTTTTACAAAACTAATTAGGTCTCAGGCTACACATAATGCATGCTTGGGGAATTTATGGTGGAGGCTTCAAACACCAAAAAGTGGTTTGGTCTTCAAGACCATCACGATTTATTAAGGATAAAAAAAACAAATCTTAAAATTCTTGGACCAAGGTGTTTTTTTTTAATGTCACCAGTAAGAGTTAGCTAGGATATGTTTTTACCAACAGACTATGTGGTAGAGTATAAGCCATTTTCACGAGTAGCAGCTCTCCTACAAGCTGTTTAAAAGTAGATAGTGTAAAGTATAATAAAAAAATAAATAAAATGAAATTTAAAGATTTCGTTTGGCCTAATGTGTCGTCAGTGATCCCTGTGATCCTGAGTCTCCATAAACAACTGTTCCCAAGAGCAAATGAGTGTCTCGCTGAGCTTTTGTTCCAGACTTAGTCAATCAGCTTCTCAAAGCACACAGACATCGAGTACATCAATACAACAGGCCCAAACACACACACACCTCCCTCCTCCTCCATGGGCTCAGGCTCCCTCACGTCTCCCCATGTGTATGTTTGTGTCACGTACAGCACTGAGCCTGGGCTTCCCAACACCCAAAAGCTAAACTCTTAAAGGTTTGTGGGGTAACACACTTGCAGCTTACCCCACACACAAACACCACCCCCTTTATCACATTCAACTGTCTAATGGAAGCCCAAGGTGCACGAATTCTCATCAATCTCGAAACCAGTATGTTCCTGAATCACAGTTTCCAAAACCCCAAACAGCAGATTAGCACAAAACTTACAACAGTAAACTAAACCATCACTCCATCTCCAGTTTCACTCTGAGCTCAGCAAACTCCCGGAGAGAGTGTCGTGTGTTTTCTGGAGACAGAGACAGGGAGCCATAGGGAGAGGAAACAATAGAGGCGGCTGAAACAAACCCTAAGGAGTGTATGCCCCACCCCCCAACACACACACACACACACACACACACACGACCAACTCCCCGTGTGAAGCCATCTGATGCATGTACTGCCGCCCTCACCTGTCAATCATGCCTGGGGGAGGGGAGTGGATTATTACAATGTAACTCAGCACGGCTGTTAGGAAGACTCAGAGAGTAAAGGTATTAACGTTCCCAAGAGCAGATTAAGCCTGTAGACTTTCTTTACACTGAAAAATATCTGTTTTTACATGTGGCTCATTTAATGACGGGGGGTTGACCGTACCCAAAGCAGGAGAGATCTGGACTTACGCAGACATCTATACTACTAGACGGATGAATTCTCAAATCTGATTGGTCAGAAGGTATTAGTATAACAACACGGCTCGGACAGTAACTCCGGCTGTAACGTGAACAACAGGTTTATATTAAATGTGCTCGTTCAAATACGTTATCGTTTCTATAATGACAGTTCCCACACAGGTACGACTTGTATTGCAGATGCTCCAGAGAGAGCATTTTTTCCCTGCTTCCTCTCTTCAATCTGATTTGCTAGAAGGTGCCGAGGTGTTTCCTAGCACTGCGACGCTGACAGCAGTTTCGGATGTGGGTCTACGTTGACGCTCTCATTCTAAAGTCACGTTGTCATTTCTATAGTAGCACCGGGGACTAGTATGATGGGTGCTACATATAAATTGTGCAATCGTTGATATGGTCCCATTTACTGTGACGAAACAGCTATTGAACATTTTTGGAAGGAGTCTCACATCACACAACAACAGAAACCTTCATGGGAGGGAGTGAGGGTGTCTCGCTTCCTCCAGGACATCTTTTCAAATTGCTACATCACAGGGTGGTGCAACACACCGAGAGGAAAGCACTGTCCACATTATTCCACATACATTAGTGCTGAGAAACTGACGAGTTGCTATGATTGTCAGGGGAAAGAGAGAAAACGTCATCCATAGAGTGTGACTACGTGGGATTCAGGATTCAACATGGGCATCGTCAAGATTCAAACTCAAATGATTAGGAGAATGTTTTAGAAAAACCTTCAGCATTCTGCTCTTTTTTTTTATATATATAAAACTATAATTAGTACCCATAAATGTAAATTTAATCATCATGGCAACACGACACTATAGCCTAAAATTCAGATGGTATATCAGATCGTCACAAACTTCCAGTGAAAGAGTGATGAGCCATAGGTTTGGTTTATTTCTCCATCACCTATTAGTCTAGGCCGACCTTCGGTCACTTTATGAGTCAACACTCCATGTATTTCATCAATGTGATCCACAATGCATTTTGGCAGAAGTAGTGGGGTAGTTTGCCATTGCTTTCCCCACCCTCCCCATTTATCCGGGCTTGGGACCGGCGTGTAGCTGCTGCCAGTCACACGGCTAACGTGCTAACCACTAAGCCACCGCGCACCCCTTGGTTCATTTACTACGCCACAAATCTACAGAAATAAACTGAAAACCTTCTGGCATCAAGTGGTCCAAACTCTAATGAAAATATACAGTAAGCAAATCAAGCAAGAAAGAAACTGCAGACACAGATCCTTTACTTTCAGCTCGATCCACCTGCTTCACACACACACACACACACACACACATGCCCTCAACTGTTGTTCTGCCAGATTACAGACTAAATATCTTATTACAATCAGGCTGTAGAGAGGCTGGAAAAAAGGAAGCCCAGATGAACTGCAGCACCCAGGCAGGAGCACCTCCACCCTCCAGGGGGAAAAAGGCAAAGAAAGAAAGAGCCACCATCTGTGACTTAGTCATGGTGATGCCAACAGGGAGAGAGCTGGAGCAGCAGCAGTGTGTGAGGAGCATCGTGAATGAGGGCCTATTCAGCACAGGCAGAAAGCACACCCACCCACCAACCCACAGAAAGCACACCCACCCACCAATCCACCCACACACACCCACCCACACACTCTGTTCTCAAGAGCATAGGGCAATAAGGGGTGCTCTTGGGAAAAAAATGAGACTCAAAGAATCAAAGGCAGGGTAGAAAGAGTCTAGCCCGGCACAAGAGGGTGAACACATCTTACAATGGTTAAGTCTGACGAGAGGCTCTCTTCTGAAATCAAGGTGGCAAAGATGCTCAAAAGGGAGAGCAGAAAATCTCATGCTCATCACAGGAGCATTATGATGTTAAGAACATATAGAACCTGATACAAAAATAATAGTATAAACCATGACCTCAGGACAAACAAACAAACAAAATGATGTGGCTGGGAAAACTCATCTGGAAAACCGACTTCTGGTCCAGCTTCCTGTCTGTCGTTTTATACACCCTCACTCACTCTATGAAGAAAAACAAAGTTTGTAAGTGAAGAAAGTACAGTACAGCTAGTACAGTTATCTCGTCCGCTAGATACTGTATCTAAGCATATGTTGGAGTGTTGGCAAACAGAGTGTTGGCAAACTGATGAAATATAAGAAGGAATAATAGATAAATCAAAACTCATTATGATGTAGGAAAATATTCCACTTCCAGGAGTAACTAGTTGCAGTAAGTCGCACCACACTTCCCAGTCATTGAATATTTGCTTATAACAGCACATCTGTCCATGGTTTTACAGAATAACAGCTCTAAATCTCTCCCCCATATTTTCTGTGTTTTCTTGTTCTTCACTCCCCCCGCCCCCCAACCATTTTCACTAGGATTTGCCTAGTGAAAATATTCACACGCTAAAGGAAGAAATGTCCAATATGGTTCAAATTTCACTTTAAAATTTCTTGTTCAGAAATCCTGCGTCTCTGTCTACACAATAATGTTAAAACCAAATGCGAGCGTTTGGGCAGGCTCCGAGCTCCGTGACAGGTGGTGCTATGCCCTTGTGATTTGACACAGAATGACCCAATGGTTTTAATTAGCACTCTCTTAATAACTTGTGTGATCGCTAAAGGACGAGCGATAATTAAAGGCTCTTTAGGCCACCACAATTATCCACAGATCCAGGTATGCAAGTCGTCAATGACTAGCGTAAATGAGCTACAGATTCCCAAGGGAATCACGTCGCCCAATCTTGTCTGAAATAGTTTCAGAGGCGTGCGCGAGTGTGTAACTAATTGACGTAGTGGATCACGATGGAATAAAGAAGGTTTGGAAAATGAGTTTAACTGGGGAAAACATCAAAGATGACATCGCTACCCAAAATGGCAAGATGATCGATAGAGAGGGGCGTGTCAATCTATACAGCACTATTACTGACAAACTGCATGAATCTACAATCTGGGCTGGAAAGAAATCAGCCCTAGCCTCTCTTCTCACCTCTTCATACCAATCTGTTTTGTTTTTTTCCACGACCAATGGTGACCCTCGTGAGCTTGGTTCCACAAAAGTTGAAAATATTGATGTACATGCTTGAAAGGCAGGAGGAAAGGGGAGGTGTTTAGCCCTGCTAGACCATGTATACCACCGCCCGATTAAGACATATCGTAATAGTCAGGCAACAAAACCAAAATCATGCCAAGCAGACAGACTCAACTTCCTGGCAAGGGGATGTGTACGCGACGGTATCCTGGAGCATTCAAGGTCTTTTCAGGGAAGTTTTGTTTTTCCCCTCGGAGTTTGAATCTCCCCTCCTCACAGCCAAGACCCCCTTGTCATGGGGCAGATTTTAGGGCTCGTTTCACAGATACAGTGCTGGGAAATCAAGCGTGCTCAGCTCAGACAAAGGGCGAGGAGATAGCCTGGGCGATAGGGGCCTCTTCCTGCCGAGCTACTGTCTCTTCCAAGCAGGGATGCGGAGAGTGACAGTGAAGTGTAACCAAGGAACAATGTGACAGGAGACATTTTACAAGGCTGCCGAGTTAAAGGAAAACAAAACAAAACAAAACAAAAAAAACCTCTATTGTTGGGCCGCCGGAATCGAACAGTTGGAGAGGACGAGCTGACGGGCGCAAGTCATCAGCAAACTGGATTACTGCATTTATAAAATACGGCGAGTATAGTTCCAGGGCACGAAGACGCTGAAGGCGCAAGTATCGATCGTCTTCGTGTCCGTTCTGCCAAGCAAGTTTTACACTCTTCCTCTGCAGAGCAGGATGCATCAACAGAGGGTTTGTAAACAAACCAAGAATGGCATGAGGCTAAGCTTCCCACTTCCATTCAGATGCGCAATAATAATCCAATCAGAAAAACTTTAACTGAATTAAAGATATAATCTGAATTATATATAGATATGTCCAGATATGTTTCAAGAGTAAAGCCAAAACTGGACTAAGAGAATCACTAAAGCTAGAACTCGACTATGCAGCGGCATATATCACAGAACTAATTCTGTGAGTTTACCGATATATACTTCTTAGAGTTTTTCACAGTGATGTTTGATGGTAAATGAGACCTGTACTCATCTTGGATAAAAATGCAACAATCCTGAGCTCAACACTGGAAAATGGCGGAATCTGATCTTTTGTCGATTGTACTTAAAGACATCCTGCAATTCACCTTAGGGCTTTCATCCACTATAGCTCAGTCATAGCCAAAATGTTAGGTAGACCCTGAGATAGGTCAAAAAATGGCTTCCTAACGCCTGGTCCCTGGAAGTTAGTACTATCAGCATGCAGTCAGTTGATCAGTTAATCTCCTTCCAGGTAAGCTTCCTAAACATTTAACACACATAGAATCCGCTTACACTTGGAGCAGTGAGCTGTTTACCGACTCTTTTTTTTTTTTTTAGGCCCGTCCCTTCAGAACACAGACGAAAACGATCAATAATTTGTTTACTATGCTAGAATGGTAAGTTTTATGGCTTATCTATCTCGGACATGAAGAGATTTAAGTGACATATCAGTGTGATGTTGGTTGAAACACTCAGTTATAAGGCATTCTTGCTCAAAACAGTACAAATGTGCCTAATAATGTGCATTCAGAGCTTAGATCACACTACTGTCAATCACTCAGCCAAATATTGAACAAGGTGAGCAATTTACACGCTTTTCTGAAAATATCTTGTCCAACGGAGTCAAAGGCCACATCAAAACTCAATTAACAAGAAACTGCAAATTGGACATTACAGGATTTCATCACGCCAACTTCCTATTTTTAACATTTAATCAGCATCCTATTTTCTTTTGAACATGCTTGATTTTGCCATCAGGAAAGCTAAATATCAGGACACATGTTACCTGCCATAACTCTCAATGTATCAGGAGTTACATTTGTTTTACACCACAGCGCTACTGAATTCTCAATTCTTATTGGTTATCACAGTAGCTTGGCGCTAGTTAAAAATCACAGGTTTACACGAACGTGTTCATTCTAATACGTTATCATTTCTATAGAAACTGCTTAGCCATAGGGACGTGCATGGCGGATTCGTCACATAAAAGGAAAAAATAATCATAATAAATAAATAAAAACTTTAAATATTGATCTGCATCCCTCCAGGTTTTTGCAATCGCAGAAATGAACTCACAATCGAGCAAACGCCGCAGTATTTGCAGGAGCTTGCAATTTTTCAGAATTGCTGCAGAGTTTCCGCAGATTTCGGCAAAGACACATCATGTGATGTCATTACAACGTGAATTCGGTGAAAGCCTTCTTCAATTCACGTGCGTCGAACATGAGTACAGCTAAAAGGCCTTTTTTTCGCAGCAAACATCACTGCGAAAGACCATGCAAACGTGACTTTATTCCAATTTAAGTAGTTTTCTGTGAAAAAAAGTGATGCAAAATCAAGCATTTTTGGCATGTAATATTTAGCATTGATAGAAGGAGTCTCCAGTGTCAGTGCTTTGTAACACTTACATTTTCCGACATGGGAACGCTTTCAGGTTAGAGGACTCTCCAGGTTCTGTAACATGACGAGCTGAGTTTATTTGGCTGTTGATTTTTCATTTATTTATTGGTTTATTTAACAGGGACAAGGCACATTAATAAACATTACTGTAAATACACCAGAGCTAACCAAACTCTATTCTTAATCTGTAGTCCACAGGCAGAATGTTACAGTCTCACCATAAAAAAGCGATTGAACAGAATGATGTTAATTTTATAAAATAAGCCTTCCACAATATTAAATGCAACACTAAATGGATAAAGAGTACAACACAACAGCCTTCAATTAAATGAAAATTTGTCAGTTGCCAAATTGCTGTAGTGCAAGTGGAATAAAACACTTTGAAGATTAAAATAAGTTAATAATAAAAATTTGGGGTGGTAAACTCTACTGCACATCAAGCCACAGCACACTACCCCATCTTTGATTATTTTCCTATAACAGCATGCCCCTAAACCCAAGTGTGCTCAGGTGACCTTGAAACCTTTTAATTTAAATTAAATGGTAATTCCCCACATGGTAATGCTGCCATTTGCATCGAATTCTCCATTTACATGTCTTCATTCTGCACAAGCCTTTTATCCAAAGCAAGTTCAGTAGAACCCAATCTAAGCATCTAGCTGGTTAAGGACACTGAATAAAAGACACACAGCTCATATCTGGATCCTGCTTCGTGTTCGTTAGAGCGGTTAGTGTCTGGTTATCAGTATGTGCTGAAAGCAAAGTCCTGCTCAGTCTGCTTTATAACAGAGACTCCAGATATGTTTCAAGAGTAAAGCCAAAACCGGACTAAGTGAAATCACTAAAGCTAGAACACGGTATTTTTATTTTTGAGTACTCAAAAAAAGTGCACACAAGCAAAGCAAAGAAACATGGAATCAAATCTATGTTGCGAAAATGTTCAAATTTGCAGTTCATGGCTTTATTTCTATTTGTAAGTAAAGTTTCACGAGATCAATTATAGGTCAACCAACATGTTTATAATATAAATATAATATATAATATAATATAAATATAATAATATATAATAATATAATATAAATTCAGATTCTAGTGGCAAATTTCTCGTTCCGCACAGATCTTCATAAAATCGGCCTTGTGTTGCATATTGGAAAAAATATGCAACAAGTGTAACAACTTCCTTTAAGCTGGTTTATACTTCCTTTAAACTAGTACAACTAGTACCTTAAACCGGATTTCCATTCAAGAAAAACCTGTAATTATGGCACAAGATCAAAAAGGGATTTCCGCTGCCTCCGAGAGTTTCTCTTGAGATTTTTCTAACCTATAACCTGGACGATCTATAAAGCACGCTCCAACCCTCGTTAACAAGCAGAATTATAAGCACCTCCTAATTCAAGGGCAGGATTACTGTTTTGAACAATGACATGAAAAGTTCATTAATGACGATAAATGACCTGAACTTGACGTCCTAATCGAGGCGCTCAGAATAGACTCCTCATAACAGGAGCCAAGCTGATAGACTGCAGGAAGGAGAACTGACGGCTGTAGGCAGGGGGTCGGTGCGTGATGACGATTTTCAATCGTTACTACGACAAGCTCCACATACGCATTTTCCCAAGAATATCACACAAAGTATCTTTAGTATTTCTAGATCAACTGTTAAACACTCTGCTGTATAAGAACTCTACTTCCTAGGAGGAAGTTAAATATGTAATAGATGACAATTTACAAAAATGCATGACAAAACAATGAGCTAGGACACAGGAGGCATCACAGTGAGTGAACCGGAGGTCTTTTTTTTTGGCGTTGGTGGTGGTTAACCGGAGGTCTTTTTTTTGGGGTTGGCGGTAGTTAACCGGTGGTCTTTTTTGGGGTTGGCGGTAGTTAACTTTTTTTTTTCTTTAAATACTGTAGTTAACCAAAGTGTCTTTCTGTAGTTAACTGGACTGCTTTTTTAATTAAACCCCCACTAACTCCCCCCTCCCCACTAACCGGAGGTCATTTTATTTTTTATTTTTTTTTAATAGTTAACCAGAGCTTCTTTCTGTATGTAATTTGACAGCTTTTTTTAATTAAGCCCAAACTAACCTGAGGTTTTTGTTTTTTTTAGTTAACTGGAAGTTTTTAGTTAGTTTTTTCTGCCAATGACATATTTGACACCTCAACTTTAAGAAACCATAAATATATTTCACCAACACAGCTTACATCCTTAATCTTCAGTGTAGGCCCAAAAGATCATGCGGTGTACGTGAATGTTTTCTCTCTTGATGGGTTTGATCAAGCTGTCGTCATGTCATAGTGACACTTCAATTAATTAGATACTGTCTGTCGAAATGTTCATGATGCCCCTGCGCCACAGTCACAATAAAATCTTCACATTTCCTTAACCATTTTTAAGATTTATTATTTGCTCCAATTTCAAGTTTAAGGGTGACCATAAAGTAAATATGACCTGTGGATAAGGTGCATGCAAAAGCGAATGTTTAGGAAAGCTTGCAGTTTTTATAACTATATATAATAAAAAATGTCAATTTCATGTTGCCACACAAACATACAGGTTTTACAGCTTTACATCTCGACATAAACAACAAAATTCAGCAATGTATCACACCTTCACTTCATCATCTTCATTAGCTTCCCATAAAACACCACAATCATTTCAAAACTCTTCCTGTCACATAGAATGTGACCTTTTTAATTGTCCATTTATTCTTATTCTTCCCTACCAGTCGACCTTGTGTGAGTGCAAACTCGAGTATTTGGAATCCGTGTGAAAACACCTTGACAGTTCCCATATTTACAGACACATACCTCAAAACCATAGCTAAATTCAGATACCAAAATAATCTCACAGGCTGCCATGGAAACGTTCCTAATCTTCTCATTCCTCTGGCCTACTCATTCTCATTGCTATTCTTCATGTTTGATAATACAGGTACTGACATTAAACCATCCTAGCACTGGAATCAAAGAGCAATTTACTGAAACAGTGCGTTTTGAATCCAGCTTCGTTACCCATGTGCTGTTCGTACCGGTACTTTTTAAAATGAACTTTAAAAGCAGTACCAGTATATAACATTGAGTTGACTGTGTTTAACCATTGGGCTACTCTTTTCATGCTGACCTGGCAACTCTGACTTTTTTAAATCCATTCACCTTTAGTTAGCAACACTTCTGCCTTCAAGTCCTCTCAGAAATGGGGGGAGACGTGCCAATAACAAAACATCACGGCAGCTGTCGATATGAACATGATATCTACAGCGGACGGTGAGATTTAAGTGATAACTAAGCCATTATTTCCTGTCACTACAACAAAATGAACTTCTTGTTGTTGATACAATAAAACATCCATTCATGCCTTCATTTTCTGCACCACTTATCCTACACAGAGTCATAGGCTCCCCTGGAGCCCATCCCAAAGGACTCGGGAAGGAGGTGGGGGACACCCTGGACGGGGTGCCCCCTCATCGCATGGTACAATCACACACCTATTCACACAAAACTAAGAATTTTGAAATGCCAATCAGCCTACAGTGCATGTCTTTGGACTGGGGGAGGAAATAACCAAAGCAAACTCCACCCACAGGGTAAAGATGGGAGAATACACCCTGGATGGGACTCCAGTCCATCGTAGGACACCATACACACACTCATTCACACCTAAGCACTAAATTTAGAGTCACCAATCCACATACCAGAATGTATGTGGGGACTGTCGAGGAAACCCAGAAAACTCCACACAAACTGTAACCCAGATTAATGTGTCAGGACCAAACCAGGGAGTCCAGAGCTGTGAGGAGAGGTGTGCTTCTCTCTGATCTGGTTAGATCCAATAAATAAAATCCCATTACAGATTGCCAGCAGACTGCTTTGTGATCAGTAGCAGAAGACAAGCACCAACGTCTTCATCAGACCCAAACATGCAAGATACAGACAGGGAAGATGATCCAATTACCAAAGACTATAAACTACAATTCAGGATGGCTCAAGTAATCCGTTTTCTGTTCTTGTTACAGCTTTCCTGGGGACTCAGCGTGTGATGTGTAAAGCGCCAATGCTCGCTCTTTAACAACAAAGCGATGCCAAGTGCGTTTCACACCTCTGGGGGGGTGAAAAAAAGAAGAAAAAAGAAGAAAAAAGAAGGGGGGGGGGTGGGAGTCGAGTGATTGCGTCCAAGTCGCTCTCTAACATTTCCAGGGTTTTTGGGCACGCAGACTGCCAATAAACTTGTGTCACTTGCTATTTTTTTTTATTTTACTTCACGAAATGTTTAAAAAGCAGCGCTTTTAGATTTTCGACTAAATGAGTCCGTGTTAGACTGAAAGCCTGCTGTAAATGACTCAGGAACAATGAAGCCTGGCTGATGACTAACAAACTCATCCTGAACTTGGCTTTAAATCGAATACACAAAAAAGGGGGGGGGGACACTAGACAGTCTAGGGGGCACAAAAAGGTGTATGACTTTATTAAAAAAAACTTTATCTTGCAATCAAGAATACGTCCAAACACTTTATAAACATGGCTTCATTATTATGATGATGATGATGATGATGATGATGCAGGAATAAGAATAACTCGGACTTTATCTGATGGATAAATAAAAAGAATGTGATGTTATCAGATAAACAAGGTCACCCAGAACAACAAAAAGTTCACAAACTGCAAACTCTTCCCACTCTCCCGTGATGTCTTTTAACAACTGTTCAACAAAACTTTAAAACATCAAACACAACACTAAACACAACGGAGTTAGCTGAATACAAATGACGTCATCGGCGTTCGAATGTTCGTCAAGCTAGCTAGTTTTGTTTGTTTGTTTTGTCGATAAATAAAATTGAAAAGAAAAAAAAAAAACAAACAACACAACGAGCGAGCGAACTTTCTGATATGACTAACGTCTTTAGTATATAAATGATACTTATAATCCCAATTTAAGAGTAAAGTTTAGAGACATAACACAAGGCTAGGGTTAGAAGGTTAGGTGCGCGTGAGACAATAGTTACGACAGTTGTGGTTGTTTTCCGACTCGTGAATGAAACGAACCGGGCGTTCTAATGAACAAATGTAAACACACACTTGTATTTACTACTTTTCGTGCCGCATTACCTCAATTTCAAAGTCTGGTAAGTTGAACGCCGTCCTGAAGAGCGAGCAGAAGTGAGCTATGGCGGGGACTTCCCACCAAGACTGGATCTCCTCCACAGAAGCAGTACATCCCAGGGACATTTTTCCGCTCCGTAAAAGAGATTCGAATTGAGAATGTCTCACATGAGGTGCCGTTCGGTGAGAAAACTTTCGAACTTCCTGTCCTGTCCGCTTCTCTTCCTTCCTTCCTTCTGCCATATGACTTTCTTTTAACTGAACAGCAAAACTTGCTCCGTTGCCATCGCGACCCAGTGGACATACTACAATCTGTTTCAATCACGATTTCACAACAAGGAGAACAGATGGGCTGGGCCGTACCATTCTTCACTGGAGCGCGGGGAGGACGCCAACCACGACAAATCCTGCGCGGGTGAACTGAGTAGCATTTCTATTAAAGAGTCGTTCTGACACGATTACTCGCGAGGGGAAATGATCACGTAATCGCATCTGGATGGGAAACCTTAAACAACGGATAATCAATTGTTCTTTACGGTTGTTTACATCACCTACGCACGCAGATGGCGCAACCCTATTTAAAGGGAAATGCACGAGCCGATTGGACTTTAGTTTTGCGCGTGAGCGTTCGGTGCTCCGTTGCTTCCGGAAATGCAACAACAACAACAGCATATTATTATTATTATTATTATTATTATTATTATTATTATTATTATTATTGTTATTATTATTGTTATTATTATTATTAGTAGTAGTAGTAGTATTGTTATTATTATTATTGTTATTATTATTGTTATTATTATTATTATTATTGTTATTATTATTATTATTATAATTATTATTATTGTTATTATTATTATTATTAGTAGTAGTAGTAGTAGTATTGTTATTATTATTATTATTATTGTTATTATTATTATTATTATTAGTAGTAGTAGTAGTAGTATTGTTATTATTATTATTATTGTTATTGTTATTGTTATTGTTATTATTATTATTGTTATTATTATTGTTATTATTATTATTATTATTATTATTATTATTATTATTATAGTTAGTTAAGATACACAGCACACTCAGCATTAATCAAATCGTATTAATAACCACGCTTTCAATCAATTAATGTTATTTAATTAATAAGTATCTTGCCAATCAGAATAATCACTAAGCATTGTTTACCAAAAACGTGAATCATCAGACATCATAAAATCATGCAAGGAGCAAACTCAGCCCTTTACCTTAATTAAAGGATGGACAAATAATTCAGACAGAAAATTTGAAAGGGAGCGTTAGTATCAGAATTTAATGTAATATAGCGCCGCCTGTCGGCCAATAAATGTAACTAGATAAGATGAAGCTATAAGACAAGGTAAGATAAACTAAATTCCCTCGTTACAGCAGCTCAATTACACACAACAGATAAGAAAATACACATTAAATAGAAAATAATTGATATATAATAGGAATAGAAAAATAAGAATAAGAGTAATAATAATAGTACAATTTACACTATGAACACCTCATTTTATGCACATATGAATAAGAATACATACAGATGAGTAACAACTCGTTCATATACAGATAAATAACAAATGGAATATTGCACAGGTCACAGTAGAGGGTGAGCAACAGAGAGTAATAAATGAATAAATATACATTGTGCAGAATGTTATGAACGTGTTGGCTGATGTTGCGAAACAGTATTACATTAAGTTGTTTTTGTATTAAAGAGTCTGACAGCTGTTGGAATGAAGGACCTGCAGTAGTGAAATAGCATTAATGTGCTGCTGACACCTTTATTTGACCCAATACACTATAACACTCTTTATACATACTACTGGGCAATTTTTAGTTCCTTCACAGATGAAGAAATATCACTGAAACATGACTGAACATCTTGCTAGCTGAAATACATTTTTATTATTTTCTCCATTTTTCCCTAAGAGCACTTTTTCGCATTTCCAACAAAGATGGCAATCAATTTAAGACTATATTGACTATATTCTGATTACCTAACCAATAGGTTAGTGCTTCAGTTTTTTTTGCATCCTTGTTTATTTGTGGCTGATTTGCAAATCTCACCTATAAATTTTTGGAATGTACTGTGTCTGCCAAAGAAAATCGCATCAAAATCATCGATATGGTGAAGTTTTCTATAGGGAGAGGTTTATTTATAACATTTAGGGAAAGAGTCTCCAGTGTCAACATTTAATGTGACAGTAAGTTTTCCTCCACTGGAAAAAAAAAGTCTTCAATCTTTTCATGGACATTCCACAACATTAAATGTTGGAGAAACATTATGATGTGTTTTTTTTTTTTCATTCAGTAAAAGTATAATCACTGTAAAACCTTGGGGGTGGTAACAGTAACTCTGTCATCCTGCTTTTGATTAGTTTCCTATAAGACCCTATAAGCCACATCTTTCATTCCTTACATATGTAATAAGTGCTTGAGTAGGACCTCCTGTCACATCTGTTTCATTCAGTTGACTTCCCCGTTTGTGGGAAAGCATATGGTAGTGGGAGGCCGAGGATAAAACTGAACGGATTTTTATAAGAAAATTGGCGAAGGAAAAAAAAAATCTGTTTCATTCAGTTGATATATTGATATGTTTAAGTGTACTAATCTTAAAGGATTAGAAGTATTCTTAAAGTATTCTTACTATTGTGTATTATGATTTGAAATACTTGTCTGTGGTAGTTATATGATCCAGATGGTACAGATGTCATATGTAGAGATGAAATTGGAAAACTCTGGAGCATCCATTTAAAATACCAGTTTTCTTTAAGGCTGTGGTGAATGGTGCATGATAGTACCCAAATTTCTCTGTCTGGGGATTAATAAAGTCTTATCTTAATATACCAGGCCATCCATGGTATCTTAGCAAGTGAAAATATCTTGCATATAGTCAGATTTAGCTAGTATTTCCCATAATAAGACTACAATTAACCAAATATAATATTATTAAACCTACTTCTAGACATTTTTACTCATTTCAAACTTTACACTACTTTAATGTTCTATTGGCAACTAATTTAGCTTCTTTCTAGAAATTAATGCTTATAAATGGCAAAATTATCTGATAATAGAACAAGACAATTCTTTTCAATTCAATTTTATTTGTATTACGCATTTAACAAACATTGGACATTTTCAAAAAGCAGCTTTATAGAAATATATCAATTCAGGATGTAAATTAAAAATGTATAAACATTTTCCTAATGAGCAAGCCAGAGGAGATGGTGGCAAAGAAAACCCCTTGAGATGATATAAGGGAAGAAACCTTGAGAGGAACCAGACTCAAAAGGGAACCCATCCTCATCTGGGTGGCAGTAGATACCGGTAGTATGATTATTAATAATTCCCTTTTATAACTGTGTGGAAATTCGTTATAGTTTTAAGATGAAGTCTATTTTGTTGCACATATCACATGTTCATTGATGGAGACTTGGGTGCAAAACTGTTTGTGGCAACTGTAGTCATAAGCCATCGTACCAAAAGTTTTTGTATCAATTGCAGTCTAAGGCCATCTTAATTGTTTTTAAGTGGTACCATCCTCAGTAATCTCATGCATCTTTAGGCTGTCAGCGTGGGGCCATCCTCAGCAGCAACGAGTGATTTCCAAGTGATGAGAACTCCAACCAGAAATAGGGCATCAGGATAGATCAGGCAGGTCTAGAGAACAGAAGGGTTCCAGATCACATACACACACACACAGAGAGAGAGAGAGTGTGAGAGAGAGAGAGAGTGTGAGAGAGA
>JAFFST010048433.1:94520-116384 GCA_022414735.1 Noturus placidus | reverse complement strand
GTATTAAATTTCCCTGCCAACGGATCTGTCTTTTCTTCATCTATTCTATTTATTTTATTTATCTATTTATTTATTTATTTATATTCTTTTTTTTAATATATTCACGTTTGTTACGGAAAATATGACCCCCCACCTCCAATTGTACACTTGGTTTACTCAACGCAAGTTCGGTGATGTATTTGATCAGTTTCCCCACGCTGTGGAGCTTCTATCACTCAGAAACCACGTGATTTCAAACAGTAACTGTAATCCTAAACCTATGTTCTACATATACGAAATTTCCTGTATAAAATTTTGGAAGTTTGGCTGTGCGGGGGTGTGGGGTGTGGGGGTTAGGGCTTGGACCCCCCCAATGTCCATAACATGGTTACTCCCTTGCTCTCAAGTATTTTGGAGACTATTTACATCTTAGATTTCCTTTAAATTCCAAGTCCATAAGTGTGGACACTATGCATAAAAGGGTTAGTATTGTGTCACGTCCATGAAACAGGTTAGTTCCCGTTATCACTTGTGCTACAGCAGAAACTTTTTTTACATAGTCCCTCTTTAACTTTCTCTCTTGACGGTAATCAGACCGTACAAGGTTTTGCGGAGTTCTTGTGATAGTTGCAGCCAAAAATGCAAAATTTTGCTGCTGCTTTTTTTTTTTTTTTTTTTTTTGCGATGCAGAGTTATTTTTATGCTTTTTTGTGTGGAAAATTACTTGAATTGGCATAATTGCAATTATATGAAATTGTTCTGCACGGTCTTTCACAGTGATGTTTGTTGGTAAATGCGACCTTTTAGCTGCACTTATGTTCGATGCACGTGATTTGAATAGGGCTTTGACTGAAGTCGCGTTGTAATGACGTCATGTGATGCGTCTCGGCCCAAATCTGCAGAAAATTGTCAGTAATTAAAAAAATTACAAACACCTCTGAGCACTGCGGAGTTTGTTAATTTCTGTGATCACATAATCGCTAAATCCTGGAATGACTGTTTAATAAGACAGAAAACAAGTGCTGTTTCCATGGAAACTGACAATCCTTTTTCCCTGTACCGTGTTTCACAACTTAACAACAGATTTACCTTAGACTGTTACATAATGCTGACACTGGAGACTCTGTCCATAAATGCTAAATAAGCGTCTCCTTGCAGAAACTTTCCCCATATCAACTATTGCACATGTTTATAATCTCTAAAGCCTCTTTTAATCTCTTTAGATCACACGGTGAGTCTGCCATACAAATCCATGCGAATTAGTTGTTACCATGGAAACGATAATGTATTCAAACTTGCACATACCTTTGGTTTGGCTCACATCCAGAACTACTGTCAGAGCTGCTGTTATTGATACGTAACACCTTCTGACCAATCAGATTAGAGAATTTAACAGCGCTGTGGTATATGTGTAAATATAAACGAGTTCACAAAAACCACTTGTTGCTTATTGGGCATGAAATAAATCCTTTTTATTCATTTATTTTTTAAAATAAATATATTAAAATGTATTTGAGCTTAGTTTGTTATTATTTTTTCATGAAGTTTTGCCCTACAGTTGTGTTACTTCATTTTTGTGTTACACATTGTGTATTGTGGCGTGTAATGATATTATTTGATATATTGACCATACTTGGGCACTTTTATATTTTTAAAAGCTTGATATTGTTGAGATTTAAAATAAAAACAATTAGTTCTAGGTAAAAGTATTGTAAATCGATGCATTATCGTTCAGGAGAAAATTGAGTCGATCCCTGGTGTATAGGAAGATTTATATTGAATCTGTGATCATTCCAGGAATCTAATACGAATCATAGAGTCACTTAAGTTCATACAACACTGCATCCTCATTTGGAGGTCGTTCTTCTCCTAGGTACTGAAGAGATGAAGAGGATTTCCACACACACTTTCTAAACCACTAGCGTCCTTTGTGAAAGAAGTTTGTTTGAGTGTGTGAGATTGTGGAGGATCCTATTAGTGCCACTTCAGGCTGGTTCTCACACCTTAGACTCCGGGTGTGAGAGGAAGACGAGGGCGAACAGAGAGGAAGGATGCCGGAACAGAAAGTTTGGTATGTCTTTTTTTAACTATATAAATAAGTTGTTGTTTTGTACAGGACAGACAAAGAGCGTTGATTTATAATTAGTCCTTAAAGAAGCATAATCTGGGATATGCTGTAAATCCTGATTCTTTGCATGTGTTTGTGTTTCCTGTCATTCACAGCCTACCTGCTAAACTGATTAACGGGGGTGTGGCCGGGCTGGTGGGCGTGACCTGCGTGTTCCCCATTGATCTGGCTAAGACCCGCCTCCAGAATCAGCAGGGTGCTCGTGTCTATAGTGGGATGTGAGTAATAGTTTCACTACCGCATGACATGTCCAATGAAGACTTCTTTCCTCGGACCTTGGATAACTGTAGTTTAGATGAATTCGCATCACTTCCAGTCAAAGTCGACTTGATTTATCATTCCACATACTGCACAGTGAAATGAGGTCGTGAGCAGCTTTTACACAAACACATTAAACAAAACAAGCCATCTCACAGCTTGTGTGAAAGAAGCTGTTGAGAAAAGAGACTATGGATAGAGTGAACACACCTTTAATAATCTTCTTCAGATGTCACTTCCCAGTAAGCTCTCAGAGAGCACAGGGCTAGTGATTCATCACTGGATTTCATCACTCGCTTCACAGTTCACAAAAGTTTCAGAGAGCGTGTCGAGGAAATTTGGCTGTCCTCATTTGCACAGATTTGTGAGCAGGTCAGGTGACGTCCCCTGATATGTGAACTCAGAGAAATTTGAGACAGATTCAAATTCACAAATCAGAGGACGTCACCTGGACTGCTCACAAATGGAAAAAAACTTCTCAAGATAACCCAAATATCCTCGCCTCACTCTGACTCTGTGTCTAGCTAAAAACTCTCTCAAGGTGAACGAAAAGTCTTGATGCCTCTGCTCAACTAATGAATCACATCCTCGCTGCTAAACATCTTATCTTCTAGAAATTTACCGAACACATTCTCCCCACGATAAAGAGTAAAATAACTGTACCACTGTGAAAGAGGTCAAACTGTGAATATCTGGAACACTGCTAAGCAAAGAGCTAGTGTTGGGTAAGTTACTTCAAAAAAGCAATTCATTACTAATTACCAATTACTTTGTCAACCTTGTATTTAAATTACCGACTAATTACTCTGTCTGAAAAGTAATTGCATTACTCATTACTAATTACTTCTTACAATCCGTATCACCTTTGACCAACAACAGAAATGAAAATTAATTCTTTAAATTTTGTCAAACTCGGAATAGTTTATCCCATTAAAGCGCACCTATTATGGGTTTGAAATGTGCTTAATACAATAGATTTACACCCATCCAAGGTCAACAAACACTTTAACGTGCTTGTAATTTTAATTGCAGCATTACCTTTTTCCCCTCAATGTTAAAAGCGAACGTGTAAATGATCCGTTCTAAAGGATTCATTCTAAACTCCTCCTTTCAGTGAGCATACTCTGCTCTGATTGGTCAGATGTCCCGGTCTGTTGTGATTGGTCTGCCGCGGTCAGTGTGTGTCTAAAAGGAAAGCCCACTACCATAACGAGTTTCAGCTCTGTCTAAAATAAGAATGAAGACCAGAGGTGGGGTTTTGTTACAAACCTACATAGGTTACTACAGGAAGTATGTGTGGAATTATTAATGACTCGTTTCAGCTGTTCAGAATCGGTTCCTTCTTTTGGGATTCAATAACGCCATTTGTCATCCGCTTTGGTTTTTGAAACTTTGCAGACTTCTCTTTCACAAACAGTTCAATAGCACATTACATAAAATATCTGAAAAAGCATAATTGGTGCACTTTAAGCACAATTTAACAAATGATCTTATAAATAAATTACATTAACTGGATTAACAATAAGAGCTACTACATCAGAGAGAGGCTGATAGTGTTTTTTCCCCCAGGACATTTTACAAACTTATATTGTAAATTTACAAACTTAAGTTTTACTGTGATGTTCTTATCAACATGTGTCAAAAAATAATATTTCCATTTAGCAAAAACCTGATAAACACTTGCACACACGCACGCTAGCCTACAGCTAACGAATATCTAGGGGCCGAGTTCAATTAGAAAACACCTTTTATCTTTAGATGATACAGATTTGAAATTCAATATTGTATTATAGAGAATTGCCAAAAGTCTTTACATTTTGTAATGAAAGTACATCATAAGTAACTGTAATTAAATTACTTGAAAATGAAGAGTAATCCCTTACTTGACTTTTTTCAGGGGAAAAGTAATTTAATAACAGTTACTTAGTAACTACCATTCATTTCTTCATTAGAAACTTTGCTTACCCATTTTACAGCCCAGAAATTAGTTCCGCCCACAGCCAGAACAAAGCCCTTGTAGCACAGTGCTTGACATTGTTTTGCAATTCCCTGCTTTAAAATGTACAAACTGCCCCTTTAAAAGCAGAGGGCAGAAAAAAGCATGTGGGAAACATTAATCCATGTTTATATATCCGACCGGACAGTTGGGCGGAGGTCTGTTCTGGTGGAGATTATCATCATGTGGCTTCTGTTATGACTCAGACAGATGTAAAATCGTGCTTCCACCATTTACAGCCTCCAAATGAAAGTTTTTTGGTACACAACAACGAGACAGCATGCTGTTTAGTGGCATTAAAAGAGAGTCGAGTCGTAGCAGAGGGGTGTTTGGCATTGTTCTTCCTTCCTCAATCACTTACATAAGAATCCTAGTGAATACCTTAGCGAGCAAAGAGGAAAAGGCTCGCTGCCATTTGTGAGCCACTTTTTCCAGCAGCGTGTAGTTCTAAAAAGAAAGGGATTTGTTTTTTTCAGTGCTGTGATTCACTGGGAGCTCTGAGTCATATGTCCATTTATGGTCCTTTAATTAGAAACTGGGTTAGAGGAGTGGTACTGGTGAATACTGGACACAGCAAGACTCTACTCCCATTTGAAGAGGATTTCATTTGTACTATTTAATCATTCCCTTGCTTTATTATTCAGTTATTCATCTCAAAGCATATCAAAGAAAGTCTGTATAGTTACAAAAGTGAACTCTTACCCCGCAGCCAACCACATGCTGGGAGTTTCATGGGTTAAGAAATGTAAACGTCAATAACTGCAGAAAAGCTGATTTAACTAGCTGTGCAAAACTTAAACCGTAGTAATAAATACCAAGTGGACGTAACAGCAGATAGATTACCGCGACGCAGATTAGGTCCCATTTTTGTGGGTCACGTCAGATAAGGTTAGTTTTGTTAAGAATTTAGATTGTCTCCATGAAAACGACGATGACCGGTGATTAAAAAGCAGCCTTATGACGTGTATTTTAGAGAAATGTAATGATGCAACGGATTAGTAGAGAGTAGAAAATAGAGATTATTAGTTGGACATCTGTTTTATGCCTGAATAGTAGTCTCGAGTAATCCTTATATGTCCGGAAGACTTCAAGTTTCAGTTATTGTTTTTTCAACCGGATACAGTTGGTAGAGTACACAGTGAAACGAAAAACAACGTTCCTCCAGGACAAAGGACGGGACCATAAACAACACAGAGCTATATGAGATTACACAGAACTAAATAAGAATATAAAGGACAGTGCATAAACATAAACATATTAATTAACAGCGAAAATGCATGTGGTCAATAATATAATATTTTATTTTACGGTGTTTTAGCAGCAATTTAATAAACAAAATTGCAGAGGTAGTGGAATTGAGTATGAGTGTGTGTGTGTGTTTGTGTGTGTGGGGGTATACTGTATGTATGTATGTATGTATATATTTACACCTCTTTGCTAATGACTGTGCCCTTAACGCTAGCACAGAAACTGACATGCAGCGCAGTGTTAACAGGTTCTCCAATGCCCGCACAAACTTTGGTCTCATCATCAGCACCAAGAAGACTGAGGTCATGCATCAGCCAGCCCCAGGGAAGCCCTATACAGAGCCAAACATCACTGTCAATGGTCAGCGACTGAAAACAGTGACCAAGTTCACCTACCTCGGCAGCACATTGCTACAAAATGCCACTATAGATGACGAAGTTAAAGTCCGCATTGCGAGAGCCAGCTCATGTTTTTGGGAGACTTTGCCAAGGTTTGGAACCGAAGAGGCATCACCATCCAGACCAAGCTGAAAGTGTACAGGGAAGTTGTGCTCCCCACACTGCCTGACTGACAGTGTACCAACGTCATGTCAGGAAACTGAACCATTTTCACACCACCAGTCTCAGGAAAATCTTTGGCATTAAGTGGCAGGACAAAGTCCCAGACACTGTGGTTCTCAATCAAGCAGGCCCCCCTAGCATCTTCACCATCTTGATGACGACCCAGCTATGCTGGGCAGGACATGTGGTACGCATGACAGACCAGCGTCTACCAAAGAGGCTCTTCTATGGCGAGCTCCAAAAAAGTCAGCGTTGCCAAGGATGCTAAAAGAAACACTTCAAAGATACCCTCAAAGCCTCACTGAAAGCGTTTAACATCAATCCTGCCTCCTGGGAACAGACTGCATTGGATCGTGACGCCTGGCGCTCCTCCATCCACAAGGGCTCTTTGCTGTGTGAGACAAATCGGACAGCTGCAGCCGAACAAAAGAGGCAAGCTAGAAAAGCCCATGCCAGCAACCCTCCCGGAGACGTCCCCCCCATCCCCTGTGCTACCTGGCATAAGACCTTCCGTGCAAAGATTGGCCTGACTCGCCATCTACGCACGCATCATCTCTGATGACAAAATGGTCTTCGTCACTTTGACGGACAACTTAGTTAGTTATGTAAACCGATCAGCCATAACATTAAACCACTGACAGGTGAAGTGAATAACATTGATTATCTCCTTACATTGGCACCTGTAAAGGGTGGGATATACAGTATTAAGCAGCAAGTGAACAGTCGGTTCTCAAAGTTGATGTGTTAGAAGCAGGAAAAATGGGCAAGCATAATGATCTGAGCGACTTTGAAAAGGGCCAGAATGTGATGGCTAGACAACTGGGTCAGAACCAGAAGCCAGAAGCCAGGTCTTATAAGAATTAAAATGCTTATTGCAGACAGGTTGATACACTGCAAAAGCCTTGTTGATGCTCTCAGAAAATAAATAATAAATTAATATTGCATGTTTTTACTGGGGTGGTACTTTACGTAAGGAATAAAAAAATTATTATGGTATGTCTTTTTTTATTAAATAAGGACACATTTTTGTGGAGCATCCAGCATACAAATCGCTGTGTATTAGCTTGTGTTTGTGTGTGTGTGGAGCACAATAGCACCACCAATGGCCATAGAAACGCAGAGATTGGTATGTAGAAGAGAGAAACGAGGCTGGGGGATGATTTCTTTCTAACTCGGACTGTAAATTCATGCATCCTATCAGTGACAGTCATGTCAGGTGATTACACACAGTGATACGTCTCTGATATTTTTATATTTTTCACACATCTATAAAAATTTGGCCTCGCAACTCCAGGATTAGGGGTTTGAATCTCGCCTCTGCCCTGTGTGCATGGGGTTTCCATGCTCTCCCTATGCTTTCTCGGGGTACTCTGGTTTCTTCCCCCAGTCCAATGACATACGTTGTATTGTATGACATACGTTGACTGGTATTTCCAAAGTGTCCATAGTGTGTGAATATGTGTGTGTTTGTGCCCCGAGATGGGATGACACGTTTATCTGAGGTGTCCCCCGCCCTGTGACCCGAGTTCTCTGAGATAGGCTCCCCATGATCCTGCGTAGGATAAGCGGTATGGGAAATGAACAGATGGATGGATGGAAGGCAGAAATGAATGAAAGCATTAAAACTTTTCTGTTGTTTGGTATTTTGAGGAAACACTTGCTCGTGAATGCAACTCATTCTATATCTTTCTATATCTATCATATCTTATCTTTAAGTGTGTGTGTGTAATAGTTTTCACCCTGCATTGTTCTTATTTTGCCATCATTATATCAAGACCTCATGATATAATCACTGCTCAGCCCTAATAGTTTCATAGCCGAGCTTTTGATAGATATTAGATTTTATCCCTGCTAATCTATCTAATATCACCAGCAGGCGTCACTGCGTCGAATGTGTTTTCCCGAGTAAGGGAACCATTTAAAGGTACACAAGACATGAGAGTAGCAAACATTGGTACGCTTTAGCAGCTTTCTTTTCTCTGCATTAACAAGCTGGTAGTAATTATATGACAGTATTTCCATTTCTATGCTTAAAGCTGTCTTTCATACAAAAAATTCCAGGATTATTTCTAATTCTACTGACTGAAATCACGTGTGTTTTTTTTTTTTTTGTGAAGGTTGGACTGTTTGACCAAGACGATTAGGACAGAAGGCTACTTTGGGATGTATCGAGGTACATTTTTCCTCTCCGTTCATCCAGAGCTGTCTGTTGTCATCTTGTTTGATTTATATCCACTAAAACCCATTGTCTTACATTACCACTAATATAATTACCACTAGAAGAGTTCAAGTTATGAGTTATGTAAGGAATAAAACATCTAGGCTGGGGTATGCTGTTCTAGGAAAATAATAAGCGATGATGTGGTGTGATGCAGACGGTCACGAAACGTTTTTGCCACCTCAAAGAATTCTTTTGCTAAAACAGCATGTCCCGAAGAATTGATATTGTGTACACTTTCCTGTTTTGTACTGAACTGTAAAGAAAACAAAAGGCTTATTACACTTCTCTCATGTTCTTTACTCCATCACACAACTTTTCCAGGTGCTGCAGTGAACCTCACCCTTGTAACTCCAGAGAAAGCAATAAAACTTGCAGCCAACGACGTCTTCAGGCAACGACTTTCCAAGGACGGGTCTGTCTTCCTTCAACACTTCTTCCAAAAACGAGTGCATATAAGCATCTCAGTCCAAAATATAGACTTTAGAAGCAATCACATGCTTTATATTTTCAAGACAAACAGTGACACAATCAGATACTGATATCATTAAGAGATCTGCTGACCAGGTCACATGTTTGTGTGGTATAAAGGAAGTTACCGTTATGGGGTGAGATCCTCGCAGGCTGTGGGGCAGGAACCTGTCAGGTGGTGGTCACAACTCCGATGGAGATGCTAAAAATACAGCTTCAGGACGCTGGCAGGTTGGGTGAGTCACGGGTTTGAGTTTATTATTACTCGGCCCCTGAAAAAGAAACATGTACAACATGTACAGAGCAAGTTGAGTCAGTAAAATATCTATCTAAGATGGACAGGTTTCTGGGAGTTTTTTCAATTTAATTGCATCTGTTGCTGTATGATTTAATATTTTTAAATCACAAAAACCTGCTATTTTAACACGGTGTTTAGAGCTTTTTTCATACCCACTGTATGTCTTTGCATAAATATTTATTGACCTGTCCTGCAAACAAATTTTACTTAAATGGTAAATGGTCTGCACTCATATTGGAAAGTAATTGTAATTATTAGAGATGTGCCGATGTATCGGCCATAATCGGCATTTTGATTGACAGGATATAATCGGCCCTGATCATTGGATGTTTATAAACTATCGGCCGATGGCATGAAAAATTGCCTTTGTCGGCCGATAGTTTAAAAACATCTGATGATCATGGCCAATTATATCCTGTCAATCCAATGAGGGCAGGAAAACACATTGATTTCGTGCTGTGTGTAAAGATGATGTCTCTTGTGTGGAATGATGACAAGACTGCAGTTTGTAATCTCTGTAATCTCTGCACTGATAAAATTCTACACCGGACGCAACAGCAGTGAAGCAGGAGTTTCGGCGTCGGAAAAAAAAAATTCTGAGCTGCACGCGCTGAATTAACGCGCCAGTACACCGTTGAAAGATTTAAATGAAGATGAGTTGACAAAAAAGAATATACTGCACAGAAAAAAATGGTAGAGTAGTATATTTCATATCCAGTTAATGTTAGTATATAAAAAACTTTACATTACCAATTTGATGTTCAGTGATGAAGTAGAAGATCTTTTGTTTGTGGTGAGTGAATGTTAAGACTCTAAGAACAGGAGGTATTTTAAGAATTCAGTCAATGTTAATATGAATTAATAACATTCCATAAGTTAATAAATCTTATTTTAATATTCAGAATTAGTTCATGTGTTAATGTTAATTAGAGTAATGTGTTTTCTGTTTATGAGACCAGTTACTGTGAAACAACTTGTTGAAATGGAGAGAATAAAGTTTTTATTTGAATTTCTTTCAGAATTGTGGAATTAGTTATTATTAATTTAAATGAAGGTATAAAAGGCAGAACTATTAGTATCAGCTGATATCGCTCTGAATAATCGTTATCGCATCAGTCGATATCGCTCTGAATAATCGTTATCGCATCGGTCGATATCGCTCTGAATGATCGGTTATCGCATCGGTCGATATCGCTCTGAATGATCGGTTATCGCATCGGCTGAGAAATTTAGTTTCGGTGCATGTCTAGTAATTACTGCATGTTACTCACAAATCCTCATCAAGCAATGTTGTTGATGGTAATACTTTCGCCTTTTTGTTCGTCTCTACAGCAGCGCAGAGATCTGTGCCTGCCTCGGCTCCCACCTCCACGCCATCTCTGGCGTCTTCTCACCACACTGCAGTGCGTCGATCAGCCACAGCCATAACACTGAATCTGCTGAGGACGCAGGGCCTCCGGGGCCTCTACAAGGGCACAGGGGCCACTCTGCTCAGGTCGGACACATTTCCTCTGACACCTCAGACACATGGATGTCTTTTTATTGTTCGAAAATCTTAATGAAAATTGGTTCAGAATACAAACAACTGAATAACAACAGGTGAACGCTACACTCGCGTAAATAAGAGTACCAAACTGTACTTTCCTTGTCGCTGGCCCAGCTTCACAGCTACAGGCTCCTCGGTTTAAACCAGAGTTTGAGTTACTGTCTCTGTAGAGTTTCATATGTTCTCCCTGCGTTTATGGGGGTTTAGTCCAGGTTTTTTCATTTCCACCATTGACTATAAACATGCATATAAACTTACACTGATCAGCCATAACATAAAAACCAATGACAGGTGAAGTGAATAACATTGCTTATTTCGGTACAGTGGCACCTGTCTCAGGGTGGGATATACAGTATTAGGCAGCAAGGGAACAGTTGGTTCTTGAAGTTGATGTGTTGGAAGCAGGAAAAATGGGCAAGCGTAAGAATCTGAGCAAATTTGAAAAGGGCAAAATTGTGATGGCTAGACGACTGGGTCAGAACATCTCCAAAATTGCGGGTCTTGTGGGGTGTTCCTGGTATGCAGGACCTACCAAAAGTGGTCCAAGGAAGGACAACCGGTGAACCAGTGACAGGGTCATGGGCGCTCAAGGCTGACTGATGTATGTGTGCAGCGAAGGCTAGCCCGTCTGGTCCGATCCCACAGTAGAGCTACTGGGATAGAAAGGTGTCAGAACACACAGTGCATCACAGCATGTTGTGTATGGGGCTGCGTAGCTGCAGACCGGTCAGAGTACCACGCTGACCCCCGTCCACTGCCGAAAGAGACTAAAACACATGAGCATCACAACTGGACCATGGATAATGGAAGAACATGGCCTGGTCTGATGAATCCCGTTTTCTTTTACATCATGTGGACAGCCAAGTGTGTGTTCATCCCTTATCTGGGGAATAAATGGTACCAGGATGCACTATGGGAATAAGGCAAGCTGGCTGAGGAAGTGTGATGCTCTGGGCAATGCTCTGCTGGGAAACCTTGGGTCCTCATTCATGTGGATGTTACTTTGACCCATACCACCTACCTAACCATTGCTGCAGACTAAGGACAACAGTAAATCCCTATCGGCAGTGACCTCTTTCAGCAAGATAATGCGCCTGCCAATGTCTTGTGCCAGATACCACAGCACAGAGGTCAGAGGTCTTGTGGAGTCCATGGGGCGATGGGTCAGAGCTATTTTGGTGGTATAATGGGGATCAACACAATATTAAGTAGGTGGATTTGATGTTATGGCTGATTATGATTATGGTGTATCAGCAACAATAAAACTGTAGGTGGATTGGATTAAATCTGCATTCAGTTATAATGCAACTGCAATCCATTTAGCTGCTATTTCTACCTCCAGTTTAATATAAATTATGACTGAGTTTACCAAATTTCTGCTTAAGCTGCAATATTTGGATATTCTAATGGTAATTGTGTTGTGCTGCCTGTGTTGTGTGTGTGTTATAATGTCAAAATCATGATAAAATGTCTAAAAAAAATAATTGTATATAACTCTGCAAACTTAAATATTGTCTTTCCATACAGAAACCATGGGGGATGCAAACTGTTGCACGGTATACAAAGTAAACTTCCTTGTAGGTCAATCTGACTTGACTGATAAAAACAATTCTTCTCTGATTTCCCTTTTCTCCACTCAGGGATGTGCCTTTCTCGATGATCTATTTCCCGCTGTTTGCCAAATTTAACGCAGTGGGTCGGAGCGGAGATCTCGCTCACGAGCGCGCCCCTTTCCTGCAGTCCTTCGCTTCGGGATGCGGGGCCGGCTCGGTGGCGGCCGTGGCGGTCACACCACTGGACGGTAAGACTCCGGCAAGAGAAAAGTGGAGGACTGCAGTGTGCACTCTCTCTTTCTCTTTCCTTTCACAAACCTTTAGAAAAGATCAAACCGTGTTTAAGACAAGAATCTTGCTTTGACTCTCAGTGATTACGTTCCCTTTGTGCTTAAATACATTAAAGGAATAAGTATATATAACTACTGCCATCTTATATACAAAGGAAGTTATTGTGAGAGCGGCGTGTAATTCTTTTCAGACATGTGAGAGCATGCCTAAAAGCCTGGGTCATGGCAGATGTGGAAGGACAAAGGATTTTTTTTTAATGTCTATTTGTGAAAGCGTGCATTCAAACACCTCAACAACCCAATCCTCCAAACCATCATGTCTTCTCAAATAACCTATAATTTGTCTTACAGACATGGAGTCTTAATGATATCCATAGTAGATTAGGTTACAATGACACAGCAGTTCATGAACTCATCATCAGAACTGCAGGACTGATACAAGGAGCTAGGAAATGCAGCTCACAGATTTTTTATTTTGACATATGATGTTATAAATATAACCTTGGTATATTTATTAAAATAAAGCAGTGTGAGCACACAGATCTCAAAAAGCTCAGGTGTAAAACAATGAAGAGCCTGTTACCACGTCATGTGTCCAAACACAAGGAGACGTCTGCGACACCACCTATACCTTATACCCAAGACGTCCACAGTGCCATCTTTACCCTGGTGGTTTCAGGACTATTCACACCTTTAAAATCATACTCTGCTACCAAGGACCCAGGAGCATTTTGGACAACATATTTCTAGATTCTTTTTTTCAGAGCAAGATATAGTCAAATGTCTGCATGAGTTCCCTCTGGGTTCTCTGGTTTCCTCCTGTAAAGCCTGTGTATCTGGGGTAGGACGCACGTGCATAAATTCAATGTTTTGTTTATTTTGGGCTTTCCACAAACCATTATCACAGCCTGAAGCATAGGTTAAAGGACAAGCAGGCAACATCCAGCCATCCATTTTCCATACCGCTTATCCTAAACAGGGTCACGGGGAAGCCTGGAGTTTATCCCAGGGAACTAGGGGTACAAGGCAGGGGACAATCACACACACACACACACACACACACACACACACACACACACACACACACTACAGACAATTTAGAGATGCCAATCAACCTACAACGCATATCTTTGGACTGCGGGAGGAAACCGGAGAACCCGGAGAAAACCCCCAAAACATGGAGAGAACACGCAAACTCTGTGCACACAGGGTGGAGGCAGGATTCAAACCCCCGAACCCCAGAGGTGTGAGGCTAACATGCTAGCACAGGCAACATCAGAACGGTCAAATTTATAATAAAACAAAGTGTGAAAGAATCAGAAAAGACAGACTCATTCCAGGAATGAAAAAAAGGCTAAATAACGCACATAACTAATGATTGTACAAAACTGTTGGACACGATCAGGAGACATGCAAATTACAAAACAGAGGGTGGAGGCAGAACCAGAAAATAAAACTGAGAACATGCTGTATATCTCAATAAGGGCACAGGCTATGCAAAGCACCATGCTCGGAGGGGATTTGTGACACTTCCCACCTCCAACAAGCCAGGAATTTTTATTTTTTTCTCCCTTAATATTGTTAAAATGACAAAAATAGCATCGTGTGTTACCAGGAACCAAGGGCGTGAAATTGGTCATACTCTCTCTCCACTGTCAATCACAGTGACACTAGTCAGTCATGTGCATTTATGAGCTAGCTCATGTATGTGGAAGAGGGCAGATAGCGCCTTCGTTTAGTTCCGCCCTATGATGCAACATGAACAGGAGTTTGAAAAGACATTGTTGGCTGGCTTTACATGTCTCAAAGGAAGCATGTGTTTAGCCGTCAGCGTCCACATTTAGTAGCTGTCTTTGATTGGAGGAAACTAGCAGGTGATCAAATTAGGGATGACAAAAAAAATGTGATGTTGGTGAGAACCTGGAAAGCTTACAGATTTATAAGTTTCAATGGCTATAATTATTTGAAAGCTAAATTCACTTAATTTTATTTCCCCTCAGTCATAAAGACTCGTCTTCAGACGTTGCAGAAGGGCGAAGGAGAAGATTCATACCGGGGCATCATCGACTGTACACGGTAAGATAACCTGCCTAAAGTGTAGAGTATACTGGTTAATAAAAGTGATGAAAATGGTGAATATTCCCCATGTTTACATGGTGAGGATGAGATCTGTACATATTTGTCAAGCTATGGTTCTGAGTAGTTTTTTTATTTTATTTCTTCTGGCATTCACAGGCGCATTCTAAATCGAGAAGGGCCATCAGCCTTTCTCAAAGGAGCGACGTGTCGAGCGCTGGTCATCGCCCCGCTTTTTGGGATCGCACAAGGCATTTACTTCCTTGGTGTGGGTGAGCAGGTGATGAAGCTGCTGGAATAGAAATAAAGTCTCATATCAGTAGACAATCACACAGTACTGTTTCAACACGTGGATAGAGGAGAGAGAGAGAGTAGAGAGAGAGAGAGAGGGCCCGGGATTAGGGAAGGAGTAAGTGATTAAAACGAGAGCGATGTCCACTTATATAACCAAAAGGAGTTGAAGGAAATAAAAAAATTAAAGGGCTGTTCATGCCATCATAAGCAGTGACGTTGCACACTAATCGTTTCTTAAGTGTCTAAACGATAAGATAAACAGGGTTCTTTTGGGCAAAACAGGGTCCTGGTATATCCGAAGGTATCTAATTCACTTGATTTTGACTGATTACTTGTAAAGGATGTAATACGAAATCTATCACTAGATTAGTGCGTGTATTACACTAGCAAAGGGTAAAATAATAAATAAATAAATAAACAGTGAATCAAGTGGATCAGAGACCTACACAGCTAAAGTTGAAGAAAAGCGTTTGGTGCTTTGCTTTGTAGGAGTGTTTAGTGTAATAGACTGTATAGGATTTACTGCCGAGTTAATCTGCACTTTAATCCTCTGTTCCTCAGATGGATTACATGGCTAAATTTTAGGTAATTATCAGTAACATTTTCCCATCACATTATGGCAGCTTTCATAAAAGATCTTGCTTAGTTTAAGGAACTTACGTTGTCGTTGGCACCCCAGAACCACCAAAATCCAACCAATCATCATACAGAGGCGTGTCTACTTTCCTGCATTTAAGGCATGCACAAGTAATTTGGCACAGAAGGAAGGCTGCCTTTGTTTGGATTTTATTTGGCACTAGCTTTATTTCACCTCTGCTAAAAATCACCGCCTGTAACGTTTAAGACGATGACTCGGACACGAGCTACAGATGTGAAGGATACAGTACAGTTTAGTGACAATTTGCAGAGATTCTTTCTAACCCTAATGGTGCATGTCTACACGCAAGTTCAACGTGTCGCCTTCTATTTATTTGAATAAAGAGTTTTGCATCTGTGCAATGTATGAAAGTGGTGTGGCAGCGGGTGACAACAAAATACAGTACATGGATCTTGTTATAAGTGGATTCGTGCCCTACTGTAAGCTCCGAGCAGTCTCGTATTAACCTTTATGTTCTGTTCGGTTTAATTGTTTTTAAAAAAACAAAAACAAATGATTACAATGCGGTGTGTCATTAGCTTAATTTCCCTACAGACGCTGAAAAATCATTTTATAATAAAAAAACGTTTTATATTACACAACCCACATTCCCTAGGAAGCATACTGTTCTAGGAAAATAACATGGTGGTGTGATCCGTCCCGACACAAAACATAATTACTGTTACCACCCTGAAGCTGATTATTTTCCTGTAACCGCATAATCCTGAAGTGTTTTATTCCTCTTATACAACAGCAATGTGCCAATGATTACAATTTCTGTTTGTTAAAGGATGACTCATCATACTCAGTGATATTTTTTATCCATTTATAATTACATTTCATGTTGTAGAACATTTAAGAAGCAACTTACTTCCTGTTATATCAGATACAATAAGTCGTTTCATCACCAGCCACTCCACATCAGGCAAAAGAAACAGGGACGAAGCTCTGGCACTGGAGTCTCCTTCCGTAGATGTCGAATAAACGTCTCCTTACAGAAAAGTTTCTGTGCAGGTTGTTACTAAAGTAATGCTAAATTTGAACAAGCGCATTAATATAACCTTGGAGCCGGAACTACTTTCCGAGTTGTTAGAGAAAATGAATCAACACCTCCTGACCAATCAGAATCATTCAGCAACGCTTAAAACAAAATCTAAAGCAGTGAACAGAACATGAAGGTTAACCTCTGATGGATGCTTTGCCAGGGTCAGTGCGACTACTTTCTACACGTGCAGAGTTAAATCCGATGTTGGAGCACAGAGCAAGGAACTAAAGACATGCTCCAGAATTATAACACCATCATTGGACTTATTATAATCTTTAAGGCAGATATAAAACTTTATCTTTAACGCACGTGGAAAGGATGAAGTGTTACCTTAAACGTGACCCAAGATCAGAGAAAGATAAATTATTAAAGAATGTATTCAAATATGATTAATTATCTTCTGCTTATACTAATCTTATATATGTTTGCATTTGTTCAAATCAAAATCAAAACTAGGGATCTAGTTCTTTTTTTTGTATGATCTCCACAGTCAACTTCTAAAATATATTTATCTATGTTAGATATCTGTATAGCTGTACACACTATAACACCAAAAACTATACATGATCAAAGGTGACATATTATAAACGGTTTTTATGAAGAATGACAAGAATCTCAAGCTTTTAAGCATACAGACTGAGTATTATTAATGTACAGAATGGAGTAAAGAGCACAAGTAACATTATGGTTAAAAAAATCCAGATTTCTGGTGTAATGAGACATTCAGTACATTTACATGGGCAGCAATAATCCGATATTAACCTGATTAAGACGATACTCTGCTTAAGAAACTGCGATGTGAACAGCAATTATTGATGACCTTAATCTGATTAAAGTCATACTCTAAGTAAACACAAATCGATGTGTATTACAGACATGTAAACACCTTAATCACACTATTAACGTCGTGTGAGTTTTCACCGCATTTTGTGACAGGACACACACACAGTAGCGCTCAACTGTTTGACGGCAAACAAGAGAGCACGTCTGCGTCCGAAACATATATATGTGTAAACATATATACGTCATGAAAAATATATTTCGGCTACTATACAGTAGGTCAGTACGCGGTTTGGGACGTGGCCCACGGCTTCAAGCAGTCGTCTATTAGCACGTATAGCATGACTAATAATTAACTGCACTTGAAGCTTTCGTAAAATTAAAAATGAAACACCCAAAACTGTATACAGTACCATAACTAAGACGAACTGTATGTTGATATGTGAAATTCTGAAAAGAACGTCAGACAGCGTGGCGTGGGGACGTAATGATGTGTGCCGTTAATCTCTCTATGTTCTATAACATGTAAACAGAGAACATGAAAGGAGTATTCTAAAGCGACTTATGTAAACAATTTAATCACAATATTGTCTTATTCAGAATAAGGGCAATAATTAGATTACTGCTGTCCATGTAAATTTATTCAATGAGATGGGAACAAGCGCCACCTTGTGGCTGGATTTTACAATACAGTCTGACTGAAATCAGTGAGGATAAAGTTGTTGTTTTTTTTTAAATGATTGTTCAATAATTTAATTGTATTCTATTTAAATCAGGTTTGATCTGATTACATGAAAATCATGTACAGTGATTGTATATTCTGATTTTACACTTATCACTGCATGCCTTTTAATTCTACTTTATAATCTCAGTTTACAATGTTTATCACAATATTGTATTATCGTATTAGAAAAAACACTAATCGCACAATTGTACACACATTCCTCTGACAGGTGTATCTGATATGTTCACTCATCAGTTGTTCATAAAGGTTCCCTTTGGATGATTAATGGTTCTAGCTGTTTTTCTGTTGTATGGTTTGATACAGAACCTTTCATGGTCCCTTCAGGGAAACAAACTGAAGAAAAAAAAACCCTTTATTTTTCCTAAGTGTAGTTTCCACAAGGTATAGGACAGACTCAAATACCTGCCAAAAAGGCAGAGTTTCATATAGAACATGACATCATAGAACATTGTCAATTTAGATATGATTGAAAAGAATTTATTTGTAAATCAATCACTCAGTCTTTACAAAAGAAGCGTGTTCATCTGTAATTTCAGGGGGGGGGGAGAACCCATTCGTATCTTATGTTTCGTGGCAGACTTTGCGTAAATCTACATAAAAACACACTCGCTAAAGTGACCCTCGAACGATGGGCTTCAAATCGAAGCGGTTTTATAAACGGATTACACGGTCATGTTTTAAACGATTCATTATTTAAATTACACACCAATTTAATGAACATTTCGGGAAACATATTCAAGACTTCAAAGAACGCGATCCGAAACATCTCAACGAGTTTAGCAATTCATTTAGAACAGAAGTAATGGCGCACGCTAAACAGAGGACAGGTTAGTGCGTGTCTGTGGTATATGCTGAGTTGCAGTACTGGAAGACTGAGTGCACGCTGCATTTTATAAGCCACTCGTTCACCGTTTAGTCCTCATGTGTAGGTCTGTGCGGGTTTTATGAAGTTTTTTGGCCTTCATGAAAGGTAAATCAGATGTTCTTGGTAATTTACATCTGATTGGGTTTTACCTGTGCATACACATGTGTATTAAGAAAATCAGCATTACCAGAACCAGTTTGGAAATCTGGGAAGAATTTGTATTTTGGTTTACACACAATTTTACTAAACAATCGATAAATGAGGCACTTGTACGTGTAATAAAGCGTGATTGTACACTATAATTCAGAATGGACTACAGAAAGAGTTGACAGTATTGTGTCCACAAGAAAGAGCCATCATTTGTCAATCATTTCAATAAGAAACAATTTAATTTGATGTACATACTGTATGTGATAAAAAATATTTGTATTTCATATTTGTTTTCATGTTCATGGACAATGAAAGAAAAGAACTGCCTGTTTTTGTTGTTTTTCTTTTGGTCGATGTTTGTACTATAACAAATGATTTTAACACAAGCACCAATACTGATATTGTTTCCAAATATAGAAATAAAATATATTGGATTTACTCCTCGGTTTTATATTCACACCCGCACACAAACAATTACAAGACAAAACAAAAGATTATACAGAATGAACACACATTTAAAGGCAAGGCAGGGTAAACATCCTGAAGTTGTTAGCTAACTTAACCAACAAATGGCCATTAGAAAGGACAGGTACAGTGATAGTGGTGCGTTTGTTTATAGTTACGTCTGTTTAATAAATATCAGCGCTCTATTCTCCATGAGTGCATACATCATACTGTACCTTCACAGAGATATATTTAAGACAGGTTCACGGTGAAGCACATCTTGTTTATAAACCGACTTCGCTTCAGTACACTGTACACATTTACAGTCAGTCCCTGTCATCAAAAGGAAGGAAACATGGACTGCTTTCACAACCCAAGAAGAAAGAAGTTCACGCAGAGAACGAGACGAGAGCGAGCCTTTACACACCTTGCATAAAAACTCAAAGAAAGTCATGTTAAGGTGAAGTCTAAGAGGTTCATTGCGATTCCTTTTTGGTCGAACATCTGTTAATCCATGAACTTGCGGTTCTGGTTAGCACCGAATAGAGTCACTCGGATTTCAGGCATCATCTGTGAACGAAACGGAAATAGACTAAATTAAATACAGAGTCACTGAACGATAGCCACAATCCAATCAAGTATTTTCTGACACTGGTGTGATATATTTTCAGATCACCATAATCGCCTATTGTTATCAAGGTTATTGAGATATTATATTTTATACAAGCAAATTTCCATGTTTACATGCATTTGTTTTTCTGTTAAACATCATGCTGCCTTATTAATGTAAGACAGCAGAAATAAAAAAAGGGGAGGGACCCTGCTCACAGAAGCAGCGGTATTTACAATACCAATACTGTGCTTTAAGTAAGGAGTAAAATCGGTCAGGGAATGCTGCTATAGGAAAATAATCTGTGCGATGATGCGGCCTGATACAAAGAGGATTAGAATAGCGTCATACGTTTTATTCATTTATAAATTTCATTTTAATATAATGAAACATCCAAGAAACAGGTTAGTTGCTGTGATCACTCTCCTGATGCAGTTTTGGATATGATCGAAATGTTTAACCAAAACATATAGAACAGGTTTTTTTTGCTGCACTTTTTCTAAAAAGATTGTCCATCATCCATGCATGAGAATTAATCTGTCTAGTAAAGTCATACTTACTAGTTGGACTAATTATAAAATCAGCGCCATAGTTATACCTGCTGAGCCAGGAGATCCAGTCTGTTCTCCAGAGTGTTGGCCACCTTGATCTTTCCGTTAGCATTATAGACCTCCACACCTCCAGAGCTGTACACAACACACCGACATTTATTTACATGTAGACCACTCTCACAGAGAGCACGAGTTCTTCAGGACAAACAGGAAATAGGGACGGAGCAGACGGGTAATATCTTACATCTCAGGGGAGAGGAAGTGTTCCTTGTCGATGCGGACTTCGATGTTACTCTTCACATTTTCTTTGTAGATGGGGATATTTTTCTTGACAGCAGCCTAAAAAAATAAGAACGACTTTTTTATTTCTTCCGGTACAACGATATAAGTACTACTAACGGGTTACAGCATCAATTATCAGAATCCTGTAATTTCACACTTCACTGAATGCTTAAATCTGCACCAAAGTTTAAACTGCACACAGTGTGGGTCGACTGCATCACTCATGGTTTTTTCTCTCCTATTTCGCCCTACTTTCGTCCTACCAATTAACACCCACTAGCTAACTATCTGCTATCACATAACAACCTCCAAGACATGTGAAGCCAAACTCGGCATCTGTTCGAGCTGCTGCTCATGCTGCGTCACAGCGCAATGTTACACAAAAAGCGCTATCTGCCCTCTTACGTGTATACAGTGGTGTGAAAAAGTGTTTGCCCCCTTCCTCATTTCCTGTTCCTTTGCATGTTTGTCACACTTAAGTGTTTCGGAACATCAAACCAATTTAAACAATAGTCAAGGACAACACAAGTAAACACAAGATGCAATTTGTAAATGAAGGTGTTTATTATTAAAGGTGAAAAAAAATCCAAACCATCATGGCCCTGTGTGAAAAAGTGATTGCCCCCCTAAACCTAATAACTGGTTGGGCCACCCTTAGCAGCAACAACTGCAACCAAGCGTTTGCGATAACGTGCAATGAGGCTTTTACAGCGTCCTGGAGGAATTTTGGCCCACTCATTTTTGCAGAATTGTCCTAATTCAGTTACATTAGAGGGTTTTCGAGCATGAACGGCCTTTTTAAGGTCATACCACAACATCTCAATAGGACTCAGGCAGGAC
>JAFFST010048433.1:73962-88318 GCA_022414735.1 Noturus placidus | reverse complement strand
CCCCCCCCCCCGTGAACATGTTTTGGTTATTTATTTTTGCTTTAAATGTGTTAAAGGTTTAACTAATATCTCCTATGTGTGGCAAGTTTGGGTTTAGGCTGTCTATAAAGATGCTGCATTACTTTCTCATTTCTTGTGATTTGGTAAGGTGTGTTGCTGTGATTGGAACAAACCAAGGTCAAAGGTGTTTGCATTCCTATATTCAGTTCTGGACCTCCTGCCTATTTAATCACCATTATATCTTCTTTCACCCCTTTCCCCTCTCCTTCTTCTCCTAACTAGTTCATATTTTTAATTTCTAACATGTCCCTGACATAAGACTTGACTAGAATCCCAAAGTCTAGGATTGGTTACAGTGCTGTGAATAAGTATTTGGTTTCTTCTGTTTTTGTGTATATCTCGTAGTAAATTGTTTCAGAAATTAAATCATGATTAAACATAAAACGAAGGCAAACTGAGTAAACACAAAATACAGATTTTAAATGATATTAATTGAAGCTAAAATTTATCCAATAACAACTGAGCCTGTGAAATTTATTTTCCCCTTAGTTGCTAATTTCCCAAATCTATGAAACTGCATTCATGATGGGGTTCAGCTGGACTAGACGCAACCAGGCCTAATTACTGCAAACCCTGTTCAATCAAATCAACATTTGCAGAACTCAAATGATGAGGATTGAAATACATCAGTCTGGGAGGGGTTACAAAGTGATTTCAAAGGCTTGGTGACTCCAAAGGACCACAGTGAGAGCTATTATGTTTGAATGGGAAAAACTTAGCACAGTAGTAAACCTTCCCAGAAGTGGCTGTCCTTCCAAAATTCCTCCAAGAGCACAGCAACTACTCATCCAGGAAGTTACAAGGACAACATCAAAGGAGCTACATGCCTCTCTTGCATTATTAAAGGTCACGGTTCATGACTCCACTATCAGAAAGGTGCTGTACAGCTTGCAGTAATTGAGGGAAACCTGAATTCTGCTCTCTACCAGAAAATCCTAAAGATCAATGTCTGGTCTCGGTCCGTAAGTTGAAACTCTGGCTTATGCAGCAAGACAGTGACCCAAAGCATAGGTGTACAGTAAGTCCATCTCTGAATGGCTCAACAAAAGTTTTTGAAATGCTGTGTCGGGTATTATTTACTTTTTTTATATATATATAAAATTTATTTAAATGGCCTAAAGCTGTTTAATATGAGATAAAATAACAGAAGAAATTGGGATGGGGCAAATACTTTCACACAGCACTGTACAGATTGAATATGATGCTATGTAAAGACTAACTGTGAAACAGGCTGCAATACACACATGGTCATATTTGGTGGGGGGAAATGATTGCATGTTCAAGGCCAAAAATGAACACTGGCTTGCATAACAATCCAAAAGGAACTGCAGTGATAGTGCTGTGTATGATAACGCTGAGAACCAAACATATGGCAGGTAGAGTATAAGAGCTCTGCTTACAGAAGAGTTGTAAGTGGAGTTGTATCCTTAAAAGGGATCATGAGGGTCTGCTTGGCACTTCTTACTTTTTTTGTGGTGGCATATTGCCGCAAGGTCTTCACTGGGTGAGTTTCATTATAATAAAGAGAACCTGTGTGTGTGTGTGTGTGTGTGTGTGTGTGTGGAATTCATTATAAACAAATACTTCTGTAAATTTGTACTAATACTGGTGCCATACTGAGCAGTTTGCTGCTCTTCGCTATCAACTTGTATTTACTGGGTTTTTTTTTTTTTTTTTTTTTTTTTTTTTTTTTTTTTTTTTTTTTAAATGAACAAACTTAATGTTACTCACTATTTTTGAAATCTGTATTCTGACAGGGACCAGGTTCTTCGAGTTAATGCAAAATCTGAGGCACAAATTCAGCTCTTGAAGACACTGGAGAATGGAGAAGTGTTCGAGGTATGATAGCCTTAAACATATGTGATCTCTTGGTAAGCTTTGTGTACTAGTTTTAACATTTTTACACAGTGCTGTGAATCTAGGAAAATGGGTATTAGACTACTTTTTATGTAAAAAAATAAATTACGTGGACACACTTGAGTAAAGGGTGCATATGCTGTTTGGTTTAGGGTTGTACTTTTGGATATTGTAGTAGAACTTACAAATGGAATAAACACTTACCCTCTTCACCAAGTTTGTATGTCTATACTACACCATATGGCCAAAGGTTTAAGGACACCTGACAATCACACTCTGCATCTACTCTTCTGGGAAGGAAGGTTTTCTGACTAGATTTTGGAGTGTGGCTGTGGGGATTTGTGTTCATTCAACTGCAAGCGTATTGGTGAGATCCGACGCTGCTGTTGGGTGAGGAGGCCTGGGGTGCAGTCAGGTGTTCCAGTTCATCCCAAGTGTGTTCAGTGGGATTGAGGTCAGGGCTTTGTGTAAAAGACTTAAATTCTTTCCCTCCTGTATGTGTGTATTTGAGGACCTTTATTTGTATGATCTGCTGTAATAGCTTATCGGTCTTGCGGTGTGGGAAAAGAGCAAGCTGAGGTGTTTTGCAATGAGATTGTACCAGGTCAGAAGTATTTTAGAGACACTTTTTAAAAAAATACAAGATTTGAAGAACAACATTATAAGATATTATGAAAAATGCTGCCATACTTCAAGAATGGTCACAATACTATTACAGAATTGTATGTTAAAATGAGGAATATTTAGGATTTTATGTTTCTTTTTGTTCAAGGATAACTCTCAGGCAGTGATCATCTTCAAGGATTTCCGTAGTTACATCTGTGTGCCATGAAAGTGTGTGTAAATGCATGATGATCAAATCATTGATCCCAAGAAGTGGATCTCTGAGCCCCCAAAGTGTAATGGCATATGGACTGGTACGATATAGTTTTATGGCATGTTTACTTACTGTAATATGTTGGGGGCTCAATTCTTTATACAGAATGTGGAAATTATTTATTTTATTTTTTTTTTTTTTTCATTTGTATAGCGCTTTTTACAATGGACATTGTCTCAAAGCAGCTTTACAGAAATATCATTTTTACACTTACTTTTACAAGTGACTTACAAATGAGAGCACACTCACACACCAATGGTAGCAGAGATAGGTTGCCATTGGGGGCAACTTGGGGTTCAGTGTCTTGCCCAAGGACACTTCAGCATGGGATCACCCGGGCCGGGATTCGAACCGCCAACCCCATGATTAGTGGACAACCCGCTCTACCGACTGAGCCACAGCCGCCCCGGCTTATGTTGCATCTGTAACATTGATGGCCTTTAAAGGTGACCACCTTAAAGGTGACCGTTTCTGCCAACTTTGCATGCTTCCTTCTTAATAAACACAATTTCTTTGCACAGTTGTTTCAATGTTTTAATAATTATCTGGGGTTGACTTCTCAATCTTTTTTATTTATTTATTTTTTTTAAACAGTGGCTTTAAAATGCCATTGTGGGGAAAATCCACTTTTCCAGAAGATGACAGTCCTTACAGGAGTCATACAATAACATGAAACTTTTTATTTCTTTTTTAATACAAATAATGTTGCAGCTTCTTGTCTTGCTTGCTTCTTGCTGCTTAGAGAGAAAGATAGCATGCAGGGAAAACAAAGTTCAGGTGTGCCATGTTGGTCACTACCTGTGTAGTTTGTCTCCAAATGCTCCAGATGTATGCATGTTGCAGTATATGCAAGTGAAGGTTTTATTTTTTTTTTTTAAGTTATGCCATGATCTTGCATCCCTGTGACATCATGTTAATATGTGAACATTTCACACAAAATGTGAACCATAATGTGACTTATTTAAAAGCCTGCATGAGTCATGAGATTATTCACTCTGTCTGAATTTAAGTCTCCTGACCTGCTACAATGATCACATAGAAATTGAACAGATGATAAACTATTGTTGTCTAGCTGGACTTCTGGACTCATCCTAGTTCCAGTGACCTTCCGATTGACATCCATGTGCCATATGCCAGTCTGTATGCTGTCCAGAAATTCCTTCAGGATAATGAGATCCCGTTCCATGTTATGATCCAGGATTTGCAGGTGAGAAGGAAGTAATGCCTTTGTTCCATACAAATGGTGAACAATTCTAATAGTCATAGCAATAAAGCTAATTTATTGTCGTTGTCTTGATTTTGTTGTGCAACAGGAACTCCTGGATAAGGAGCAGGACAATTTACAGCACAATGCCATGAAGGGTGGTGATATGAAGAACTTCGACTATGCGACATATCACCGGCTTGATGCAGTGAGTACTCCCATCTTTCAGTCACAGACACACACTTACCAATTGTTGCACCACAGTGCTGCTGAATTCCCAATTGTGGTGTTGATTCCTTTTTGTACAAGTTTGAAACAAATCACAGGTTTTTCATACAGTATTGTTCGTATAGCAACAACTTGCACAGGGACTTGTAAGGTAGACATGACGCATGAAAACATGTATAATTGTTCATATGGTAGTTGTTGGAAACTCTCTCTTCCCTCAGATCTGTAAAAGTATGTTTAGGTTATAGTTTAATTTCTGTCTCATGAACTTTTCTAGACCTGTCTGTTGTGTGTGTGTGCCAGATAAAATGTCACCATAGGAATTTCCTCTTTTCTGTTAAGCAAACCAAATATGTTAAGAAACCTGTATGTTCTTGTATTGCCCAAGATGTTTTTCATGTACGTGACCAGACAGTTTAACTGCCATGTTATTTCCACACTATGCATGGCTATTTTGCCTATATAAACCTGTTATTCTATGAATAAACCGGAAGTCTCTCTGAACTGCTCCGGTTGGCAGGGTGTTCATTTAGAATCTCCAGGAATACGCTCCATGATAAACCACATGCCCTAGTTTTTCTTTTGAGTAAATTAACCAGAAGGCTGACTGAGGAAAGAGGGATTTTAGAAGCTGATATTTGCTTTATCCCTACAATGGTGTTCTGTGATGAGATCTTGGTTCCTGTGTTAACAGGAACTAACTTTATGTTCAGTGACATTAAATGTTACAATAATGGGATAAGGATGTCGTTCTTAATTGAACCAAAAATAGTTACTGTTGGTAAATTGCTCTGGAATAAAGCCAGAATAAGATAAATACAGCACTTCGGGGTGCTTCACGTCATGCCTTATCACACCACCATTGATTACTGATTATTTTCCAATAGTTCTCCCTTATGTGTTTTATTTCTTACTTGCTGTTAGAGCAGTCATGGGTAATAATGTAAAAGAATGAATAATCCAATCTTCATGCATTCAGATCTACAGTTGGATGGACAGCATGGTGGCCGGTCATCCCAACTTGATTTCCAAAGTGCAGATTGGAAGTTCTTACGAGAACCGTCCCATGTATGTGCTAAAGGTGAGGATAAAAACGTAATAACCATGTGTGAATGTATATCATGATTTAAAATAAATAAATAAATAAAAAATGCTTGAGGAAATGTTATTGGATATGTTTTTAGTTTAGCACTGGTGGAAGTAACCGGCCTGCAATCTGGATTGATGCTGGAATACACTCTAGAGAGTGGGTCTCACCTGCCTCTGCTTTGTGGATGGCTAACAAGGTGCGTGGCCAAATGAGAGTATGACTACTTGAAAGCTGGTTCATTTTTAAAAAATGGTAAATGTGTATTTTGACCCAGTTTCAAAGCATTAATATCAGTGTTTTTATAGATTTCCCTTTTATATTCATTAGATGGCTACAGATTTTGGTGTTGATCCTTCTGTGACTTCTCTTCTGGGACAAATGGATGTTTATCTGATGATCGTGACCAACCCTGATGGCTATGCCTACACCCATACTAATGTAAATCTATGATTTGTGAAACTGCAGCTGAAATTTGACTTGAGACTCAATGTACATTTGGCAGATGACTTTAACCAAAACGGATTACAATTCCAAACATATAGTACTTGATGGTTTAAAATATCCTCAATTTTTTTTTTTTATTCATATTTATACTTATTTATTTTTTGGGCCTGTCCAGTGTAAAAATTTCAAAGGGCCACCACTTTAATACAGCACATTTAATTTCAAGAATAACAGTAAATATGAGAGTAATTTGTTCCTGAGCTTTCCACTCCTCTACATTTGAAACGGTGTCCATCGTATTATAATCACTTCCTGGAAAAACCTAAATTTTCAACACCTCGGAGCTTCAAAATTAAGCCTTCACATGTGTTAATTTAGACTTTTGTTGTATTAAAATAGACTCTATTAATTTCCTTTCTTTTTAATATATTTTTTTCCGAAGTGTGTATGGTTTTGTGCTCTGTTTTATTGATCAACGGCTGCACAGTGGTGGTGCAAGTTATACTGCTGTTTCACAGCTCCAGCGTTCCCAGTTCAGATTTGTTTGTGTGCAGTTTCACGTGTTCCTTGTGTCCGTGTGGGTTTGCTCCAGGTTTTCCCGCTTCCTCCCACATAACAAAAAACAAGCTAGTTGTAAGACTGGTTGCTCTTCAGTTTGAATGTGTACAGTGTATTGTGCCCTGTGATGGGTTGGCAATCAATGCAGGGTGATTTGCTGACGATCTAGTGCTTCTTAAAATTTATTCAGAATACTTAACACTAGCTCCTGAGTCTATCCCTGGAACACTGGGCATAAGACAGGAGTTTGCAGGTCCAGCACCGTGCGTTTAGAGATCTATACACTTGATTTTGCATCTCACAGTATCTGCATAATCTGTCCACCTACCTGCATGTTTTTCGGAGGTGGGAGGAAACCCATGAAATGCAGAAAATTGTGAAAGACAATGACCGAGCTGAGGACTGAACCTTGGAGCTTTGAGGCAGCAACACTACCTGCTGCACCACTTTGTTGTCTGCTATAGAATAGCCTTTCAATAATGAGCTAGGTTATTTTCTTTTCTTGTCTTTTCTATTTAATTTTATTTATTTTTAGAACCGCATGTGGCGCAAGACTCGCTCGGTCAACCCTGGTTCCACATGCCGAGGTGTCGACCCCAACAGAAATTGGGATGCTGGCTTTGGTGGTAAGGCTTTGGTGGCTTTATTTTTTAAATCCTAATCACTTGCAAAAGCTGTAATAAGATTCATTCATGAGATTTCAATCCAAGTCTCTGCATGCTCACTGCAGGCCCTGGTGCCAGTAATAACCCATGCTCAGAGTCCTACCATGGACCTTCTGCACACTCTGCTATCGAAGTGAAGAATATCGTGGACCTCATCAAGAATCATGGCAACTTCAAGGCCTTCATCTCCATCCACGCCTACTCCCAACTCCTCATGTACCCGTATGGATATAACTGCAGCAACATCCCTCATCAGGCTGAACTCGTACGCTATTGTTTGAATTCTCACTTCTGATTTGTCGGGTATCGATTCATTTTCTCTAACAGCAGCTATGACAACTTCTGTAATGCAAGTCATAGCACTAACTGGTTTTGCAGACATTCCACAACATTAAACGTAACTATGATTAATAATATTAATAAAAATAAGGGGAATGAAGCACGTTGACATTGTTATAGGAAAATCAACTTCAAGGTGGTAACTGTGACTCTGCTTAACCACACCACCCAGTGGTTGATCATTTCCTTATAATGGCAAACCCCGAAGTAATTGATCCCTTATTTAGCTTTTCTGAGTAGTTACTAGCAGAATTTACCCCAGCTAATGTGCTCATGTTGAGGATGATGTCTATTGGAGCAGCCCAAACACTATATGGTCAATATGATCTAACCTCCTGATCTGTTTTTTGTTTTGGTGTTTTAGGATTCTGTGGGTCAACGTGCAGTGCAGGCCCTCAGCTCTTTGTATGGCACCAGCTACAGAGTTGGAAGCATTTGCAAAATCATCTGTGAGTCTATACTACTTTCTATTTATTTCTGCCAGTTTCTCATGTTCATCTAATTTTTTTAACCCCCCCCCAGATCAAGCCAGTGGTGGAAGCATTGATTGGAGTTACAACAACGGTGTCAAATACTCCTTTGCCTTTGAGCTGCGTGACACTGGTCGCTATGGCTTCCTCCTCCCTGCCAATCAGATCATTCCAACTGCGACTGAGACCTGGCTGGGTCTTAAGCACATCATGGAATATGTGCGTGACCATCCTTATTAGGACAATAATTAATGTCAAGCTGAAAATAAAGATCCGATTTCATGTTCTAACAGAAATGGGGTGTTTTATTAAAATAAATACAAGCAAATGTGAAATACTATTTAGTATATTGTGTGATGCTGTTGAACAATTCATCCTATAGCCTGAATTTCACTCACAGTGAACCGTTTTGTTTTAAATAGTTATACAAACATTGCTCAAATATAATGACCTCAGTGGAAAAACCAATGGAACTTTTTATTTGAATACATTATCATGCAGATGTTGTACAGGATCGACTCTGGTTTTGCTAAAAACAACCTAAACATTTTAGTATCGTTGGTCTGATAATTGATATCAACATGCAAATGAGGATGTCTCTGATTGGCCAGTACCGGAGGCGACTTCAATATCTTGCGCGTGCCCGCTCTTTCTGACTGACTGACTGGTTAGCCGAGTAGCTAGCACTGCAGGCCACAAATTAATACGTTTAAAACTTCCGTTGGGTTTTTTTTTAAACTTTTTATTTATCGACAAAGTAAATATGGGCTACTTAAAGCAGATAGACGTTGAAAATTTCAAGTCATGGAGAGGAAAACAGACAATAGGTCCGTTTAAGAAGTTTACTTGTATCATTGGTACTAATGGTTCAGGTAAGTTAGATGTGCTGAATCCTTACAATGATTAAAAAAAAAAAGACTTTGTATTAAAATAAAACGGTGGTAATTTGAAAGGTAAGTCGAATGTGATGGATGCTCTGGGGTTTGTGATGGGAGAGAGAGCCTCCAGTCTGCGAGTCAAGCAAACCAAAGACCTGATTCATGGCGCCCACGTCAGTAAACCGGTCTCGCGCACCGCGTCAGTTACTATGCGATTCTGCGACGATAACGACGAAGAAACGGTTTTCAGCAGAACTATATCAGGTGTGTTTGGATCACATTGACCTTTCTGAATTGTATCAAGCGCCATGACGTAAGCTGAAGTTGCATTTTTTTTTTTCTGGGTTTTATTTGAGGTGACTCCTCTGAATACCGAGTCAACGGCCGGCAGGTAACACTGGCCAGGTACACAGCCGAGCTGCAGAAGATGGGCATCGTGGTGAAAGCTAGGAACTGCTTAGTGTTTCAGGTTAGTGACGAAGTCCGAATCTTTTCAGTGAGTCGAGTTATTTGACTCGGCTCATCAAGAAGAGTCGACACTTTAGGCTCGGAAACGGCTCACTCACTGGCACGTGCGAAACAAATTTCTCTGACTTTAATTTGATTCAAAATGATCAACATCCTTATATTAATGTTATTGTGCTGCTGAGGGCCCCTACTTAAAATATTTTTTTTTTTTAAAACAAGATTTTGAGAATAAAGTTGTAAAGCCATAATATTTTTAGAAAAAAATAATTTTACAAGAAATTTGTTTGAAATATTTCAAGAATAAAGTCATAAGGTTTTCAGAACAAACGAAAATCACAATATTAGAGCTGTATCGATGTATTGGCAGTTGTATTGCACTACTACTAAAAAATTTTACACAGGAGGCTGCGGCTGTGGGCGGCTGTGGCTCAGTCGGTAGAGCGGGTTGTCCACTAATCGTGGGGTTGGTGGTTCGAATCCCGGCCCGGGTGATCACATGCCGAAGTGTCCTTGGGCAAGACACTGAACCCTAAGTTGCCCCCGATGGCAAGCTAGCACCTTGCATGCAGCTCTGCTACCATTGGTGTGTGAGTGTAATAAATGTAATGTAAATGTAATTTGTAAGTCGCTTTGGATAAAAGCGAGTGAAACGAGTCGTCGTCCCCCTAAAAAGAGTTTGTTATGCTGAGTGTGTGATGTGGACTGGTGTGTATTGTGTATATTTCAGGGAGCTGTGGAGTCTATAGCTATGATGAACGCAAAGGAACGCAGAAAGATGTTTGAACGTATAAGTGGCTCCTTTGAGCTGGCGAACGAGTACGACACCAAGCTGGTAGCTTTGCAGGAAGCAAAAGAGGACACGCAGTTCCTTTTTAATCGCAAACGAGCAGCCGCGGCAGAGAAGAAGCAGATTTTCAAGGACAAAACTGAGGTATTATAATGAATAACTATCTTCCTCCAATGCACGTTGGGTTAATGCTGTCATGACATTCCGTCATCTGTTTTAGGCAGAGAAATATCAGGCACTGGTGGAGCAGCTCAGTGAACGCAAGCTGCAACTCAGCCTTTTCCAGCTATATCACAATGAGAGGGTTATTAACGTGCTCGTGGAGTCTCTGAGAGAGAAACAGGAGGCTGTGGCTGTCAAAAAGAGCGTAGTGGAGGAGTGGGAGCAGACTGTGAAGGCTCACAAGAAAGAGCATGGACGCCTGAGTCGTGAACTGCAGAAATTAGAGAAGGAGATCAAGTGAGAGTATTTCATAAAACCACCAAAAAAAACCCAATGTTATCAGGCACAGACATGGTTTGGATGGAAGTACAGAGTTTTATTGGATGAATCAGACAAATTGGGAAGGGAAAATTGATGGAGAGGCAAAGTGTCAAGCTATCAGCAGAACAAAACAGACAGGGTCAGTACTGGAAAATTGTGAATGCAAGGGAAAAAAGTCTCTGTGACCTCAATCGTGGACTGGTAGGAGTGAGACTTTGCAAATGCAGATACAGTGAGAGTTCAGAATATTTGTAAGGAGTGTGTTACTGGGGAACAGCAGGTTGTGATTAGAAGTCAAGGAAACTACAATGAAGTAGCAGGTCATGTGTCTGTAGTCTGTTGTTTTGCTCAGGATTCTGGGAAATGGCACTTGTTAAGCAAACTACTCTACAAGTGTCCATTTAATATGCAGAGCTGAATTTCCATGCCTTCGTACACCTTATACAGTGTTTCTACTTCCGCTCCTCTTCTAGATCCCAGGAGGAAACCCTCAGCCATCAGAGGCCTCAGTACATCAGGGCCAAAGTGAACACCAGTCACCACCAGCGCAAGGCCGAGGAGGTGCGTATCAGCCTGTTGAAAAGCCAGAAGCAGTGTGCCAAGAAGGAGCAGGAGCTGCAGGAGCTGGAGACGGAGCTGGCCGAGCTGGAGAGGGCCTGGAGAGTTTACGAGAGTGAGATAAACGAGCAGGCAGCTCAGAGGGGCGAGGACGTGCAGCTGGAGGAAGCTCAGGTTGGGCCGAGAGCGGGATGAAGGGATAGGAACGAGAGAAAGATAAAAAAAGCAGTTATTTTTGTTAAAGTATTGCGACATGTTATCATGTCAATTATCTTCCAAGGGTTTGTTCAGGATGAGCTTTTTTACTCTGTAATCTCTTTAACAGTCACGGTTGTTGGTGTAAGGTTTAGAAATTTGTTTTGTCGTAGCTGGAGCGTTATAAGGAGCTGAAGGAACTGGCTAGGAAAAAGGGGGCCGTCTTATTTCAGAAAGCGGAGAAACTACACTGGGAGGTGAAGGCTGATCGGGAAAAGCTAGAGTTTGACAAAAGGCGGAAAAATGAAGTTGAGGTGCGTGTGTTTGTATATTTTATGTTGTCTTTTGAACCAATATGGCTATGATCAGCAGTGCTGTCAATCGAATTACACTACCCGTCAAAAGATTAGACACACACATTCTTTATATTTAATTTTTTTTCCTGCATTTTAAAATAATAATGAAGTAATCAGAACTCTGGAGTAACACAACTTGAACTATAGGGGTTATGTTATGATTGATAAGAATCAAAATAATTTAGTATTTTAGCAGCTTCAAAGTAGACACACTTTTTGCCTAAAATTTCCAGAAACATATTCTTGTCATTTTCTCAACAGATTTCATGAGGAATTTCCCTGAGATGCTTTTTAAACAGTATTAAATGAGTTCACACCTATGCTGGACACTTATCGACAACTTTTCTGAATATTTAAAAAAAAAAAAGAATTTTTGTAAATAAAATGTTAGTTGTCTAATGAAATAACTAAATATGTTGGCACAATTTTTGTCTAGAACACCAATTTTAAAGGTTTAATCATACACTTTCAGATCAAAAGGTTTTTAAGGTCATTAGAAACATTTCAGTCGAGTGTCTCCAAACATTTGACCGGTAGTGTGCATTGAAATGTGAAACACATGCAATACCTGGAAAAAAAAGTTTCAGAGTGTCCCATGTTTCTGTATGTTTTATTTTTTTTGTCTGCATGTATAGGCAAACATTAAGCATGCTGAAGATCATCAGGACGAGTTAAACAGGAGGGCAGGGAAACTGGAAGAGTATGCCATCACCTCTAAGTATGTTATCCATCCTAGTGCACTGATTAAACTAATCAACTTTATAGTAGATGTTGAATTTCTCCCACACAAAGGGATCTTACTTGGGTTTGGATACTTGAGCACTGACACCATCAAGCGGTAACATTGAGGCGTTTCCAAAATGATGAGGGACTGTTTTGGTGGAGTGACAGAGAACATTTATGCAATCATGTTTTATACACCGTTCAGTCACTCAGTTAATTACTTTTGTTAGGTGTGTTTGAGCGGGAAAAATACTCCATAAGTTTATATGGTGATTATTTTTCTATTTAAAGTAGTAGTTTGCCAATTTTACACATTAATATTTGTGTCCTCATCAGCAGGAGAACATTTGCACCATGTGGGTCCAAAAAAGCACCTTCCTTTGGCAGTTATGGGGTAGTTTCCTTCAGTGGTGGTATTTTAAGTTCTTCAAGGTTAGCTGAACAAAGTAGCTATTCCTGGCTGATGAAACTGATCAGAAGGATTTATAGAGGAGCGAAATGAAAAACACAGGCTGAAAAAGAATGCTGGTTTCTTCTATTCTCTTCTTGCAATTCACTTTTATTCTCCTTGTATTGTTCAGAGTTTGGTTTAACGCGTTACTGTAATCTGACTTTTTCTGACAACGCAGTAATTTCATTTGAAATTTATGTACAGTGCACCCGGAAAGTATTCACAGCGCTTCACTTTTCCCACATTTTGTTATGTTACAACCTTATTCCAAAATGGATTCAATTCATTATTTTCCACAAAATTCTATAAACAATACCCCATAATGACAACATAAAAGAAGTGTGTTTGGAAACTTTGCAAATTTGTTAAAAAAAAACAAATATATACATAAGTATAAGTAGTAATCAGATTACAATTTTAAAGTTGTAATTAGAAATCTGTAGTGGATTAAATTTTTTGAGAAATTTACCCAACACTGGTATTGTTTACAAAGCTTACGGAGATCTCTGTGCGAAAAAACAACAGGAATTTCTCGTAGAATGGCAGTTTGAGAAAATCGATTTCACGCAGCATAAAATTAGACAAGCTGTTCGTTGGCTTGCTGTTCGCCGAAATGGTGTTTTTTTTTTTTTTTTTTTTTTTTTTTTTTTTTGCAGCAAAGCTCTGGACGAGCAGCGGGAGCAGGAGCGGAGTTTAGGGAAAATGTTGGAACACGGACGGTTGCGGATGCTGGAGCTGAACGAGGAACTGGGAGTGGTAGTGCGGGAACTTCAGAACGCTCGCATCGACAGCCAGGAGAATCGGAGACAGCGGAGACGAGACGAGATCTTGGAGAGCCTGCGTAGACTCTACCCGGACGTTGTGGTATTACATCGCCACTAGTTAGCCTGTTTGAACGAAACCTATTTTAACGGCTTAATACGTTTCGGATTAACAATTCGAAGATCAGCAATGCAGAATACTGTATAACGAAGCGTGCTGTTAAGAAATACTTCATAACATACAAAAGTTAATACGAAACGTATCAAATACTCTACATATGTAACAGCGACTTTGTTTTTGGTTTTGAGTTTTTTTTTTTTTTTTTCCTCTTTGCGTCTAGTATGGACGCTTGATGGACTTGTGTCAGCCCATCCACAAGAAATACCAGCTCGCTGTCACAAAGGTGTTTGGCCATTACATGAACGCCATCGTTGTGTCCTCCGCTAAAGTGGGCCGTGACTGCATTCAGATTATAAAAGAGGAGAGAGCTGAGCGAGAGACCTTCCTCCCTATTGACAACTTGGATGTGAGTCAAACTGCAACGTGTCCTCTCTGTCATCTGATGTAAAACAAACACGCTGATTTTCAAACATGATTCAGAATAAGCAGCTTTGGTTTGATCGCAGACATATACAGTGGTGTGAAAAAGTGTTTGCCCCCTTCCTCATTTCCTGTTCCTTTGCATGTTTGTCACACTTAAGTGTTTCGGAATCTCAAACCAATTTAAACAATAGTCAAGGACAACACAAGTAAACACAAGATGCAATTTGTAAATGAAGGTGTTTATTATTAAAGGTGAAAAAAAATCCAAACCGTCATGGCCCTGTGTGAAAAAGTGATTGCCCCCCTAAACCTAATAACTGGTTGGGCCACCCTTAGCAGCAACAACTGCAACCAAGCGTT
>JAFFST010048433.1:14061-26502 GCA_022414735.1 Noturus placidus | reverse complement strand
TCGAGTGAATGATTGTTCTGTGGGTGGAAACACCTTGTTGATAAAGGTCTGAGGAAAATGACCATATAGGTTTGAGCTGCCAGGAACGATATTGTGTATATAGGATATAGAGTGACTGTGGCTCAGGTGGTAGAGCGGGTTGTCCACTAATCGTAGGGTTGGTGGTTCGATTCCCGGAAAATAATCACTCTTTACAATTGTGGTGAGCAGAAAACCATCGCAGATTGCACACATCAAGGTGGATGAACTATAGACCAAATCAGGTTCCACTCCTGTAAGCCAAGAACAGGAATCTGAGGCCATTATGGGCTGTTGTGTGTGTGTGTGTGTGTGTGTGTGTGTGTGTGTGTGTGTGTGTGTGTGTGTGAGAAAATCCCATGAGATCAGCAGTTTCTGAAATACTCAAACCAGCCCATCTGGCACCATCAACCATGCCACTGTTAAAGTCACAGAGATGACACTTTTCTTCATTCTTGATGTGAACATTAACTGTAGCTCTTGACCTGTGCCTGCATGATTTTATGCATTGTCCTGCTGCCACATGATTGGCTGATTTAGATAACTGCATAAATGATCAGATGTACAGACTTGGAATAAAAATAAAATAAACAATCTAGCTTGGGATTGCCATGTCTAATATTCATACATTTTAATAATACCTGTTCTATTTGTAAAATCATTTACAGAGGAAACCGACAAGAACAGTCCTATGTCTCTGAGTTGCGAAGAACAGAACGAGCAGAGAGCTGATGAGGAGACGAATGAACCTTCTGGAAAAGGTCAGACTACAACTTGACAAAGAAGCTTGAATTAATAATGAGCATGGGGAAATGTGCTAACCACCAGGTTGAGCCGCTGCCTGGGTTTCACTAAAGGATTGGAGAAAACCTTAGAGAGAGAAATTAATGGCGTTGGCGACCAGCCCAGAGAACGGTGATAAAGACGACTATAAGAGACACTGCTTATGGGCTTATGAGTGTCACGTACCTACAGGCACCATGTGTAGCAGTGAGATGGGAGTGATAACGTTCACACTGCTGTTAGAGGACCTGTGTGTTTTTTTTTTTAAATGATTTTGTTTAATTGTGGCTCGAGTATAAAATCAAATGGTGCGGTTCTCTTACTAAAAGGAATAATGTGGCTTTTCAGTGGCTCTGTTATGCTGTGACTGGGGGAGAGGGGGCAATTATTTATTTTGTTGGCATGGACGGATCTATGGATAGACATGCAATATGTATCCTTATACATGGGGCGGCTGTGGCTCAGTCGGTAGAGTGGGTTGTCCACTAATCCACTAATCGTAGGGTTGGCGGTTTGAATCCCGGCCCGGATGATCCCATGCCGAAGTGTCTTTGGGCAAGACACTGAACCCTAAGTTGCCCCCAATGGCAAGCTAGCACCTTGCATGGCAGCTCTGCTACCATTGGTGTGTGAGTGTGCTCTCATTGTAAGTCGCTTTGGATAAAAGTGTCTGCTAAATGAATAAATGTTAAATGTAAACTGTCGGCAAAACACTTAAAATATATGTATATATAAATAAATGAATAAAATAAAGAAATGGGGAAAAACTTTATGTAATGTTTACAAAAATAAATTTTTAAAACTCTGTAAAAAAAGTAAAAAAAAAAAAAGGCAATCTTATTCAGTACAAAATTATAATATATCAAAAATTTTCTTTCAAAAAGTACTTTTGAAATGTTATAAATTGTAAAAACATTAAAAATATATATTGTGATATATATACTGCGCAATAATATTAACTTGTCACATTGCCCAGCTGTACACAAATCATAAATCTGTCAAACTATGAGCAAAGTTTAAGATAATAATAATAATAATAATAATAATAATAATAATAATAATAATAATACTACAAGAAATGAATGCAGGAAAAGAAAACATGTAGAGACATAAACATGCATATAAAGAGAAATCTGAGAGTGGTTTAACAGGTTTATAAATAAATATAAGGTCTCGACTTCATAACATATATTCAAGCAATTTTATCTAGCTAAAACAGTGCAAATTATTCTATGATTCATCTGTTTGTCTGGAATATTGTATGCCAGCTGTGTATTTCTCAACTGAAGTCTCCTGTTTGTGTGTGTTGACTTTCCCAGAGGCTGTAGGCTCAGGTGGGAGGAATGTGTTTGCACGCATGCTGAAAGTGGCACAGCGCTACCTGGCAGAAACGACCAAGCAGAGCACCGCCAAGGTAGCTACACACACACACACACACACACACACCATGTTAAATCAATGAGGAATCCAGCATAGAAATGGTGTAAATGCTGATGCAAACATTGCACTCCAAGTCCCAGAAAGGACTAAAGCTCTGCTGCATCACAGACTTCAGTTAAAAGTTGCGGCTAGGGCTAAATCCCACTGGCATCACCACAAGAATGGCATTATGGGTAATATAGGAAACCATTAACCAAGGTGGAACTTGAGCAGCAAGCCGATGAAAAGTTTAAACTAAAATTGTGTTTCAGTATGAATTAAATCTGGGGTGGAATCGGATGTTAATTACAGAGATTAATGCGCAATTGTTCCGGGTGAATTTTACCTTTAAATCTGTAGTTTTGAGTTTTCAGTGGACTTTAAAGTTCATGCTCCATTACACACTCAGAAGCCACAGAACCAAACACAGCATGACGCAACGGCTTTACACACACCTGAATCAACTGGTGTGAAGTGAAACACTTGTTAAAATGGAAGCATAATTGGTTTGTGTGTGTGTGTGTGGTGGTGGGGGGGGGGGAGCTCTTCAGAAATGTGTCCTGAAAGTCCTGAGAGTGAGTCATATACCCCAAACACACACTGCTGAACCATAGGAAACGGGGATCAGCTGCACGGATGGCACTTTGAGCTAAAAAATGATGGGTGTTTTATCATTTAAACCTTTGAATCAAAATAAGACATTCCTCTCATTAAATAAATTAATTGCTTACATTTAAACTCAAATTTGGAGATTTCAACTTCAGAAATCACTGATCTCCTGGTGGTAGTCACAAAAATCTCTATAGTTTAAGCACTCTTTACAGCCACGGTTAACAGAAAAGCATCTCAGAAAACCTTTCCAATTTGGGTAAACATGTACCCAGCCAAATGTTAGACACACCAACAAACCCAATTATGTTACTGTCATTAGAGAAATTTGCTAGTTGACTAGCATCTCTTGTTGAGGTCAACTCTTAAAAATTGACCTTTTGGACCATAACCGGGTCAACAGTTAGAACCTATTCATGTTAGACCAGGTGATGTTTTTCTATCCTGTTTTATATGTAGTCTCAGATTCATGTTCTTCGTTACCAGGAGTAGAACCCGATGTGGTCTTCTGCTGTTGTACCCCATCCACATCAAGTTTTCATGCATTCTAAGATGCTTTTCTGCTCACCACGATTGTAAAGAGCTACTGTAGACTACCTCAAAGCAGCGTGTCCATTCCTCCCTGCTCTCTCGTATCAACAAGCCAGTCTTGAATTCGTCTTGAATTTAAGCACCAGACAAAAGCCCTTCAGCTGTGCACAACATCTAAAACATTCAGTTCCTCTAGAAACTACTATTTACAGTATACTATCTTTGCTGCAGTTACTTCTTGGAGTCTTCTTAAGTCTTGACACCCAGTATGGTTAAAATAGGTCAAAATATGATTCATTGCAAGTTTTTATTGCAAATAATAAAAGAATAAGTGCAAGATATATACACATTTTTTTCTCATACACATCTGTTAAAAGCAACCTGGCCGCAGCTCGCCTGCCGAAGAAGAGAACATCTGCTTCCTTCAGTCTGACACGGGTATCGCTACTTCATCATACTGTTTGTGTAAACCCAGCTACTTTTATTTTTCCCTTAAAGTACCTCGAGAGTAACTCAAAACACTGATTTTAAATGATAACTCATTTTACAATGGTGCTTGAAAGAATTTTCTACAGATCTGCATAAATATGACCTAAAACACCATCAGAGTCCTAACCGTAGCTAAAGAGAATCTTATTAAACAAATGAGACAAATTATAATACATGGTCATATATTTATTGAGGAAAATAATCCAATATTACATATCTGTGAGTGGCAAAAGTAAGTGAACATATGAAAGTAAGTTTGTGTGGTTGTGTGTTTACATTATATATATAAGTGAGTAATATAAGTGAGTACACCCTCACATTTGTGTAAATATTTGATGATATCCTTTCATAGTGACAACACTGAAGAAATGACACTTTGCTACAATGTAAAGTAGTGAGTGTAACAGTGTAAATTTGCTGTCCCCTCAAAATAACTCAACACACAGACATTAATGTCTAAACCACTGGCAATAAAAGTGAGTACACCCCTAAGTGAAAATGTCCAAATTTGGCCCAGTGTGTCAATATTTTGTGTGGCCACCATTATTTTCCAGCACTGCCTTAACCCTCTTGGGCATGGAGTTCACCAGAGCTTCACAGGTTGCCACTGGAGTCCTCTTCCACTCCTCCATGATGACATCATGGAGCTGGTGGATGTTGGAGACCTTGTGCTCCTCCAACTTCCATTTGAGGATGCCCCACATAGTCTTTAGGTCTGGAGACATGCTTGGCCAGTCCATCACCTTCACCCTCAGCTTCTTTAGCAAGGCAGTGGTCATCTTGGAGGTGTGTTTGGGGTTGTTATCATGCTGGAATACTGCATAGTATAATAACTGAGTTATTTTGAGGGGACAGCAAATTTACACTGTTACACAAGCTGTACACTCACTACATTACATTGTAGCACAGTGTCATTTCTTCAGTGTTGTCACATGAAAAGATATAATCAAATATTTACACAAATGTGAGGGGTGTACTTACTGTTGTGAGATTTTGTGTGTAATATATGTGTGTGTGTATGTATGTGTATATATGTCTGTGTGTGTGTGTGTGTGTGTATATATATATATATATATAAATAAAATAATAGTGTGTGTTTTCCAACAAAGCGATTTACACAGAATAATGCCAAGAACAAAAAAACCATCTGGTGAGTGACAGTTATGTTGGCAGACATGCCTTCTGATCAGAGAGGTCTGAGGAGAATGGCTAGTTTTGTTCAAGCTGACTAATCTACAGTACCTCAAACGACCACACTTTACATCCGTGGTGAACAATAAAACATTTCAAACCTTTCCAGTGTGGAGTCAGTGCCTGCTGTATCCTCATGTTCCTGGTTGACAGGAGTGGAACCCGATGTGGTCTTCTGTTATTGCATCCCATTCCCATCCTCCTCAAATGTCCACCTGATGTGCATTTCAGTGCCATGGTTATTTGAGTTGCCGTAGACATCCTGTCAGCTCGAACCTACCTATTTTTATTTATTAGTGGTCAGAGGAGAATGGCCAAGCTAACTATGGCTACATATTGATGCAATTAAAGAAATATGTAAAACTCTGTTTTTATTAACATTAACATAATGTTTTAGTTTCAATTGAAAGGGACCTTTGCAAGTCCCATATGTCATGTCGTATTCAAATAAATATTTTTTAAATTAAAATTTGCATAAAGAGATCATGTTTGTGTTGATCAATAAAATATGTGCTGTGACAGTCAGTTCCACCTGTACCTGCCCTTAGACTCATTATGATTTTTTGAGGGGTTTTTTTTTTTGGGTTTTTTTTTTTTCTACAAGGAAATGTGTCCATGCTTGTTTATGATGCCACATGAACACAAAGTATTCATTAAAGCTGATGTTATGATGATGTGGGCACTTAATGTGCACAATGGATCCGAATAATATGTGTTTATTGCATTTCAGAATAGGAAGAGCCAACGCAGGCAATCTCAAAATGCATCTCTGGCCAGAAATGGACCACTTAACCTCCAGGATGCTGATGGAGATGCCACAGAGGACGGGTGCGTGTGTGTTTTCATTTGGGCGTATGAAACCAAAAAAGAGACTGAGAGATACGAAACTGGAGAACACCCTAAAATTAGTTGCCCACACCCCATTTAAAAGGGTCATTGGGTTAATGAAGAAATGTCTGTAACGACTGCACCACCTGTGCCCCAGCGCCATAATCATTAATTAACGCCTATGCTGTGCCTCGAGCTTCACAACAGGGCCGACTCCTATAGTACCTACCTGTTTGGATGCAGATGCGTTACACATCTGTCATTAATCAAGTCTGTGCCTATTTAATTTGTTTTTGAGTTTCAGTAACTGGTGTGATTTATGCCTTTTGAACCGAAAAGCCTGGAGCAACCACTCAGGCTATTCACGAGCTGTGGGAATTAGGCGAGAGGGAGACACTCCTACGGTTCTGCACTGTGTGTGTGTGTGTGTTTGCCCTGCGCTGGAAAATCGAGTTCGCGCAACATCCAAGCGTCATTTCTCTATTACAACCTTTGTCATTCGATATATTAGTGGAATGCGTCATTCGGGAACACGCCTTTAGGAGCACACTTGTTTTGGAAGAATTTATTTATAGCTGTTCTCTGGGTGTTTGAGTGAATTAAAAGGATAGTCTGTCTAAAATGAAAAAAAAAAGTGTGTTTTGATTAAACATGTAAACATCCCTGCAGTGACTCAGCAAAAAGTTAGTTGTACAGTTCTCTATAGAACCGACGTGTTACTGTATGTATGAACTCTGCAAATAAGTTCCAGGACAGCCAAACTGGTTCAAGCTGCCAGGAAGGTTACAGTAGCTGCGTCTACATGGACAACAATAATCTACTCTTAATCCGATTAAGACCATACTTTGATTTAAGAAACTACCATGTAAACAGCAATTTTTAATTACCTTAATCTAATTAAGGTCATACTCCAATTAAGCTCTAATCGAATTAAGACATGTGGAGCACTCCTGTTTTAGTCGTATTATGGACGTGTATTACAGACATGTAAACACCTTAATCACATTATGAACGTCGTGTGAGTTTTCACCACATTTTGCGACAGGACACGATCACACACGACAGTGCTTTTTATGGCGAACAACAGAGTATGGTGTCCCAAACTACATACTTGCCTACTATAGGCCTGTAGTGGGGAAAAATACATGTATCTCGGCTACTATATAGACGGTAAGTACGCGATTTGAAACGCAGCCCACGGCTTCAAGCAGTTGTCTATTAGCACGTACAGCATGACAAATAATTAACTGCACTTAAAGTGTTCCTTAAATGATTTCATAAAAACACAGAAAACTTGTATATGGTACTATAACTAAGACGAACTGTATGTTGATACGTGAAAGGGAGGGACGTCGGACGGGGGTGGCGCGGTGATGTAATGACGCGGGCTGTTAATCTAATTATGTTCTATAACATGTAAAACGGGTACATGAATGGAGTATTCTAATCAGAGTACGGTCAATAATTGCTGCTGTCCATGTAAATGTAGACATTGATTCAAGTAACTACTTTATATAACTGTGGTGAGGAGAAAAAGCATCTCAAAATGCACAATACCCTAAACCTTCAGGCGGATAGCCTAGAACATCAGAAGACTTTCTGGTTCTGTTCCTTTCGAGTTCTGTTCCTGTCAGCCAGGCTACACTGTGCCAGGCTAATCTGAGGCCACACTGTGCTCAAACTCACCAAAGTGGATAGAAAAGCATCACCTGGTCTTTTACCAGTGAGTGGAGTGCACCTGTGTATCATGAATAGGTTCTAGCTGTTATGGACCCTGTTATGGTCCAATAAGCACATTTTTCAAGTATGATGCTAGGCAGCTAGCTAACTTTGCTAATGTCCGTGACAAAATTGTTTTGGTGTGTTTTTACGATTTGTTAAAAAAATCTCTGAGAAGTTAACGATGCAAACTAGTTTACTAGCAGCTATCTAGTTATTTGTGATGGTAGTAGGACATGAGTTCCATATTCCTCAGGCTGTAGATCCATATTAATCAATTCTGTAAAATCAGTATTATGGGCACTCAGGACAAGTGGATTATTAGGTTTGTTTTTTTTTTCGTTTCCATCTGTAGTTGCCCCTAGCGACAAGTAGGGTCAGTTCAGTGGGACCAGAGAAAGAAAATAACTGCTACTTATTGAACTTTGCGAAACACCATTTTTCCGATCACATAATTTAACGCAAAATCAAGCAAGCTTTTCAAAATGATAGCAGATTTTCCGCAGATGTGGACCGAGACGCGTCATATGACCTCGTCACAACGCGCAGTCAGCCATGACTACAGCTAAAAGGTTGCATTTACCAACAAACAGTACTGCGTAAGACCGTGCAGAACAATTTCGTGCAACTAAAATTTTGCCAATTCAATTCAGATTTATTTGTATAGGGCATTTAACAATAGGCACAGTCCCTAAGCAGCTTTACAGAAATATACAAATTCAGGATATAGATCTTAAATGTATGAATTTATCCCTAATGAGCACGCCAGAGGTGATGGTGGTGAGGAAAAACTCCTTGAGACGAAATGAGGAAGAAACCTTGAGAGGAACCAGACTCAAACGGGAACCCATCCTCTTCTGGGTGACACCGGATAGTGCGATTATAAATAAGTAAATCCCTTCTATATATGTGCTAATACATTTTACATGAAGTCTGTTTTGTTGAACTTCCCCAATGTTCACTGATGGAGACTTGAGAGCAAAACTGTTTGTGACAGTTGTACTAGTCATCATATCATAACTGTTCATATGAATTGAGGTCCAAAGCTATCTTTATTTTTTTTTTTTCAGTAGTGCCATCTTCAGCAAGCTCAATGATCTTTAGGCTGCACTGTGTGGGCCCATCCTCAGCAGCAGCATGTGACTTCCAACTGGTGTCAGGATCACTGGTATCTCAGGAGTATCATGTGTAGCTCAACAGAGAGAGAGAGAGGGAGAGAGCGGGAAAGAGAGGGAGAGATTATTAGATATGCTTATTGCCCCATTATGTGTAAGGACAATGTACTTTCGTGAGTGCAATCAGTCTAATAAGGCCTGAGGCAGGAGAGGGCCATTCCCTTAACACCAACGTTTTCTAGTCTACCAAGGAGAATAGTATGATCAATGGTATCATTTATGACTTCCTAAGTCTGTATTTACACACTAACTAACTAACTAGTCATACATTTTTCCATAGTTAGCAATCATTTCATCCTAGTCAATTAAATCTATTGTTTTGTCTACTCCTGCAGTTAATTATTCTACACAGATAAGATCTCAGTTTAAAGTTAAACATTGAGGGCTTCTTGCATTTAGTTGTTCTTGAGTTCTTAAAAGGCATGATGGTTAAAAAATCTCATGTCTGCCTGTTGAATTTGTGTCCGTTTGTTGATGCACGTTCAGGAACAGTAATGGGAATCTCTGGGAGCAAGGGATGATGGGAAACGGCTGCATACCGGTCATTCCCCACAACTTTCACGTTAGTGCCAAGTAGCTGAAAGCACAGCGATGAGGTGAGAGGTCCCCAGGGGTCGCTGGGGGGTCAGCGTGAGAATTATCCTGATCAGAATGATTTAGTTTTGTGTGAGAGCACTGTACTTCATCTTTCAGCACTGAGCCGTCTAACAGCCGAGGATTTGAGCCGCTGTTTGGTGCGAACAAATGCTTTCAGCGTGGATTGAGCATCATTATGGCTGAAACGCAGCCAACCACCAATAGGCTTTTCATCAATCATTCAATAGTCATCTAATTGCAGTTCTTTATATGTTCACTCACAATGAGTTTATCGATATAATCATTTAAATTGACCAAGTTTATAAGTAATATTTAGTGCAATTGTAACTTAGCAACTCAGGGTAAAATGTGATGTATAACATTTTAGTACATTTATTCAGATTTCGCTGTAAAACATAGTGTCCAATAACCCATTAACATCTTGAAATTGTTTTTCATCTCCTTTTATTCCATTATTTCCATTATGTCAGAATTACAACACTTGGGGATTTGCTGTCAATGAGAGTGATTGATTATTTTCCAAAAACAGCATGTCCATGTTTTATTGCTCGTTTACACTGCAATCTGCCAACAATTACACATTTTATTTATTAAATAATGGCACATTGTGACACTGATGATTTGTCTCCTCAGCAAACTCAGGTAGTTCTTGTTATTTGTTGTATTTGTATAACACTTTTAACAAGGGACATTGTCCCAAAGCAGCTTGACAGAAATATCTATTTCAGGATATAGATTTTTAGTTATACCTCACTGTATGTCATAGCAACAGTCGTTCCCTCACCAGCTTCTCTTTTTGTTTCTCTTGAGGTTAATAAGACGGGAAAATAAATGGTGTCTCTCGTGAACGCTTTCCTGTGACAAAAATTTTAAGTCACTGAACGCACTGACACTGAAGACTCCTTCCAAAGAAAGCTTGTCCATATCTACAATTACTCACTTAAAAAAAACAGCAACATCATATGTTTATGTAGTACCAGACCTACTGTCAGAGATGCTGTTATATTGTAGAACACTTTCTGACCAATCAGAATGGAGAATTCAACAGTGCTGTGGTTTTCCACCAGTGAGCAGATGTGTGTGCTTTTCTCTCTGGATATTTGACTCTTCATCACTTATGTAGAAGTTTGTGTTATTTATGGACGTGGTGTAACTGAGGCCATGTTGTGAAATACTGTAGTACTTTAGTGGTCAGGGGTCAAGGGTCAGTGCGCCACTGATGTCAGAGGTCAACTGACTGAATGCCGTGTCAGCATGTAATATTTTGTATGTACTGTTAGAATTTAGCTGGATGTGCTGATGCTTGAGGGACATTCCAGGTCATGATTAGACACTGAAGTTTTGGGTTTCAGTGAAAATTCACTATGATTAGCTGCTTATTTGGTGTTACAGGGTGTCAAAAGATATAGCCCCTCCTCTCTTGCTCGCTCTGTGTGTGTGTGTGTGTGTGTGTGTGAGTACATTCATGCATGTGTCTATGTATGTGTGTGTGAATGAGAGAAAGAGAGAGATTGTATCTTTCTGCCTGTGATACCTGCAGGACACCTGACACTTCATAAGCACTACTACTCTTTGTCTCTGTGTGTGTGTGTACACATTCTCATGTGTGTGTGTGTGTGTGTCTGTTGATCTGGCTGCTTGTGTGTCTGGCTTGTAGTTGCTATCGTTCTTGTTATTACAAGTTGGACTTGAAACCTAACACACTAAATATCTTGTTGCTCCATGTTCCATTTCTTCATTTTGTCCCAAGGGTATGCAAACTATTGAATATCTGTCACCTTGTTGTTTTTGCACAAATGTGAGTGATTTATAGCAAAAGCACATTTTTGCTTGCAATAAAGCACTCGGTCCTTTTTTTCTGTAAGTGTCTACCAGCTTGGCACATCTGGATTTGGCCGCTTTATTATCCACTCTTCCTTGCAATAATGTTTCAAGATCTATCAAATAGCGTTTTGTGGTATGTCTGTATTTTGACTGGACTTTTCGAAAATGTTGCGCTTGTTCTAAAGCTGTTCTTTTGTTGACTTAGTTTTGGGTCTGGTTTGTTGACTTGGTGTGCTACAAACATGAGTTTTGAATCTGATTTTATTCTAAGCACAGTCTGAACTTTTATTTAAAAATTGTAAAAGTTTTAATATTATCATTATCGCTAAATCCCTTGTTTTAACAGGAGTGTGTAGACATTTTTATATCCACTGTATGATATCTTCAGTTAAGTTTGGATGGAAGAAGTGCAGTGCGTATACGTAGTGTATGTCACATGTTAATACAGTACGTTGTTATATAGTGTTGTGTTTGAAAGGTTGTATTGTGTTGTGAGATAAACCAATGCTGGTTCTGTGTAGTTCCCCGATGTCCCTGCGGAGGCTGCGTCCGGGTCCTGTGAGTCGTGTGGCACGCAGATGCAGTGGTGTCCAGTCCACCCGGGTCAGATCTCTCCTGCACCGGACTCACAGAGGTGTCACCAGCCCCCTCCTGAAATCCTCCTGCTCTAAACCATGCCGAAACGAGGCTCGCGCGGCGAATCGGGAATCCCCAGACAGGTAAGAGGAGAGGTACACGGTTTAAAGATTTAGAAAGGTCAATAGTTCTATGAGCTGGAAATAAGTGTGGTTTAGTGTCAAAGCTCCAGTCACTGTTTATGTCCGTCATTAGCCTGTTCTTGGGCTTTACCCAAGGCACATATACTCAGGGTGGCCTCTTTAATAGCTGTTAACTGTCAACAGGACTTAAACATTTCTTTAACTTTAAAATGCTCAATCTCTTTGTCTGCAAACGCCGAATGCGCCAATGTACTTGTTTATTCTCGACCTAATTCCACATTTATCAAGGTTAATCATGTTACTCTGTATTTTCGTGGTGCCTCCTGATTTTATTTTGTTAAACGAAAGCCTTATTCGATCAATCAGGATTAGATTTTCGTTGTAGCATAAATGTCACGACTCCAAAAGTTTGCCTCATCTTTAACACTTTCAGACCTTTAGGACTTGTTGCAGACATCATCATGAACCAGAAGGCAGGAGAGATTATAGACGATTTACCAGAGCCAGTCATCTACACTTTTTTTTTTTTTTTTTTTTTT
>JAFFST010048432.1:36155-50191 GCA_022414735.1 Noturus placidus | reverse complement strand
GACAGGGATCACCCGGGCCGGGATTCCAACCACCAACCCTACGATTAGTGGATTAGTGGACAACCCGCTCTACCGACTGAGCCACAGCCGCCACTGTGGTGATACCACAGATATGTGGTGTTGCGGGTCAATGACACACTCTTTGTCGTTTTGGCTGAGTTTCCATCCGAGTTGCGAATTTAACTTATGTGAAAAATTGGAATATCGCATAAAACATTCGCAAATAAAGCACCGTTTCTGTTCTGCGTGTCCAAGAGAACAAAATCGTGACTTTTTTTTTGGAACTTATTCAGTAAATGCGTCTCCATCGTAGTCTTCTTATGGAATATACACACATTTTATATCAAGATGGGTCCGCTCAGTGTCGATATCGATGACTGAAACAAACATTAATCATAAGATTTTAACATCAATGCAAAAAAGGTCCCTTTTTTTTAAATATAATACATAATCCTCACTTATTTAAATTAAAATGCATAATTCAACAGTTGGCTGCAGAACAGTGTGCTGCTACAGCAACTGTGGAGTGATTCCATTCTAACAATTGGAGCATTGGTGTCTGGCTTGAGTCAGGAACTTCAGCAGTGGGTATGCATGTCACTAAAGACTACACCCGGGGCAAATGACCCCGAAATCATTCAAAAATTGCCTATTGCTTGACTACGTATCAGGCAGAATATTACCGTTAAGGATACCCAGCATTTGATGATGCGTGGAGGTCATAGCCTTCAGACCAAGACATTCAACTCGGCTTTGTGCAACTTTACACAATTCAAGTTACCATACATTTCCTGTGTTCAGTCAATTAGGGCAACGACTTTATATATTTCCATAAGAGGTCATTATAAAATAATAGATAAGAGACGGATTTATTTCAGCTTTTATTTACTGTACCAGATTTTCAGTGCGTCAGATGCCTACATACACTTTGTTAGTATTTATTAATATTGAAGAATCAAATTCTTGGGGTAGCCTTCCACAAGGTTCTCGCAATACATGCAAGTTTTCTCCCGTTCTTCCAGACAGAACTGGTGGTACTCGAGCAGGTTTGTGAGCCTCCATGCTCAGACATGCTTTTTCAGTTCAGTCCACAAATGTTCTGTGGGAGTCAGGTCAGGGTTTTGAAGATGGACACTCCAATTCTTTCACTTTGGAGGTATGCCTAGGATTATTTTTTTTCAGAGGTCTTGGCTGGTTTTCCCCATGCTATTAAGGCTCTAAAGGTAGGGCCTTAAATACAACCACAGATGCGCTCCTAATCAACTCCTAATTACAACTAGCCAGAAGCTTCTAAAAGTCTTTACAACACTTTCTGAACTCTTCCAGACTGTATAAAAAGACGGTTAATTTGGTATATGCAAGCTTTCAACCCACTGGAAATCAGATATAGAAAAAAAGCACAGCTGAGATAAATCTGCTTCTAATCGATTGTGTTTAAAATAACCACTGACGTGAACAAAGTAGATACCCTCAGTGACATGCCAAAAGAAATGTATGGTACTTACATTTAGGGCGGCTGTGTCTCAGTGGGTAGAGCGGGTTGTCCACTAATCCACTAATCGTGGGGTTGGTGGTTGGAATCTCGGCCCGGGTGATCCCATGCCGAAGTGTCCTTGGGCAAGACACTGAACCCTAAGTTGCCCCCGATGGCAAGCTAGCACCTTGCATGCAGCTCTGCTACCATTGGTGTGTGTGTGTCTCATTTGTAAGTCGCTTGTAAATGATATTTCTGTGACAATGATTTGAGACAATGTCCATTGTAAAAAGCGCTATACAAATTGATTAATTAAAATTAATTAATTACACTTTCCCTCACACACTCACTACTGTACATTACGGTTGGAAACGATGTCATCTGAGCAAAATCTGTTCCAAGCTGCAAATGGGTTAGATATAGTGTCAAGGCAAGGAATTACTCATCTCCATTGCTAGTCCAGAAAAGAAAAAAAATAATACATAAACATACTGTTGAAAAAGTTCTATTTAAGTGTTGACGTGATTTAACAGGGTTTACAGTAATCAGGTCTGGTTGGATCTAGTCCAGCTGAACCCCATTATCAGTGCACTTTCATAAATTCAGGGAACTAGTAACTAAGGGGGCAAATACATTTTCACATAGGCCAAGTTGGTATTGGATAATTATTTTGCTTCAATAAATATTTAATAACTGTATTTTTTTTGTGTTGATTTAGGTTCCCTTTGTTTTATCTTAGATGTTGTTTTCATCTCTGAAACAATTTAGTCTGACATTTACACAAAAGCAGAAGAAATCAGGATGGGGGGGCAAATATTTTTTCACAGCGCTGTACATAAAGGACTAAAAAGCACTTTTGCTTGCAAATGTAAATAAGAAATGTGCAGATAACGTGACAATGTACAGTATGTCCTGTTTACTTTAGCACGTGTGTGTGTGTGTGTGTGTGTGTGTGTGTGTGTGTGTACCTCTGGTTCATCTCTCCATGGGTAAACACTGATAGCCAGTTTAGGAAATTGACTCCATCTTGCCTTAAAGGCAGCAGACTTTCTGGGCCTCACATCTAGAAACTGAATCATTTATTCCACTCGATTAGACACCAACACAATAACTGAAGTGCATCATGGTTAAACAACAATATCTATACTTGTTTACAAATGTTTAATTTATGTACAGTAATGCTGCCTAAGAGTACATTATTACAGAAGCATCATTACAGTACAAGGATTCATACAACGAAGGGCTGGATGAAATGTCCTTGCTTCTGATTGGTCAGACGTATCGGCTTCAAGGGTTATATTAATACGCCCGTTCTTATACGTGATTGTTTCTATAGTAACAACTTACACAGGGATGGAAACTTTATTTAACTGGATAAAAAGACGCTGTTGAGCGAACAACTATTTATAGGTGATATTAGAACGTGATAGCTTTGTACCTATTAAATGGTAAAGAAGTACAATATGATGTTATTGTTTAAATAATAATTAAAAGCAAAGAATAGTAGGAAAACGGCTGTACTATAAGACGAATACAAAGTTTCTGGATATACTGTAATCAACCTCTGCTTCATGACAGGACGCATCACATGGTCACCTGGTCAGTTTTTGAGTACACTTTGTAATCCGGCCTGAGATAATGATTGAGAGAATCTGCCACGGTTCTTCTGGAGACAGGGAATCCCTGACAGTCTTCATTATGGGTTTTTCCCATAATGGGGATAAAAAAATATCTGTTTTGAAACGAACCCGTGCAAAATCACAATGCGTATGTGCCTGAAACACTTTGTGTGACTGACCTTTCCTCTACACTCTGCAGCATACTTGTCCAGTTCGTCATTGGCAATCAACTCGGAATCCCTAAGCACGGTAAACAGTCATAGCAACAAATAACAACACGATTTTAACGATTATACAAAAAACGCACTACTGAATTTCTTTCCATGCAATAAGAAGGATCAGGGGGAAATTTGAGGCATAAAAACACAACAGGTCCGACTGAAATACACTTACTTAGCTATGCGCTTCCGTCGTACGAGGAAGAGGATAATAGTTCCAATGACAACGGGTAGAATCAGGATCACTGCAACACTTACAGTACTGTACAGAATGACTGAAACACACACAGAATTAGGACATATTCACACACACACACACACACACACACACACACACACACGCACACACACGCACTTACCAGGTGCAGTGTCAGGAATCACAATTGAAGACGTGGGAGATGTTGGTTTTTGCTGCACTTGGCAGCGGTTGCCAGTCAACATTGATTTACAGCTGGACAGGAAAGACACGAACCATAATTTCAACAAACTTAGTTGATTCCATTTCACAAAATATAAACAAATTCATCATTTAAACCTCTGTGGCCCAGACCAGGATAACACATTTACTGATGCCACATGAGCACACATTGAGCTCCCATCAGGGGCAACGCTATAGCGACTATGGAGGCCCCGGGCAGGAAAATCCAAGAGGCTGTCCTGCAAGAGGCGTTTATACACTGTACTTGCTATCAACACAATTAAAGCAACATGACAAATTTCAGCATGAAATTTAATTGACATCAAACCAAGGGTGACCTCCTAGCTAGCTGCTTGCTTGTGTTACATGACATTATGGCGTAATCTATTGTTATTAGATTATCTCCACCACTTATGACAGTTCAGCTTCCTCTTTTCCACTTCTCCTTGGCTTCCAGACTGGTAATGGTATTATCATTTTGAAATAGCTTAGTGTTTAGCACGTGTGTGTGTGTGTTACTTACATGCACATAGGCCCATGGTTCCCCACTATACACATCCCATCGTTGAGGCAGTAACCAGTGGGGCACTCTGTAAACCAGACACACATATTTCACAAATATTACAAAATAGCTCCAGAAATCTTGCAAGCAGTGCAGCGAATTGTTTCATTTACATATTCACTAATGTTTTATTACAGTCAGTCTCTAGGAATGTTTCATTGCAGTACTTGCAACAACCATTACAAAGCAACGAGGCGTAAAGTAGAACAGATGAGGTTTTATAAACCCGGGAAAACAGCGACCGGAAGGCGAGGAGCTATGTCAGATCTCCTTTGTCTCAAAATCTTTCAACAGACTTTCACCAAGTCTTTTCACTGGAGTTTAACTTCCTGCTCGAGCTTCACATTTCAAACTCAGTTAAAAAAAAAAAAAGACGAACTTCATTAGGCTGATTGAGAGAACATACCGATCAGTGAAGTGAATCCATCCATCCTCTACCGCTTACTCCTATATCAGGGTCACGGGGAACCTGGAGCCTATCCCAGGAGGCATCGGGCACAAGGCAGGGTACACCCATCGCAGAGCACAATCACACACTACAGACACTTTAGACAGACTACCATGCATGTGTTTGGACTGGAGGAGGAAACCGGAGTACCTGGAGGAAACCCCCGACACGCGGGGAGAACATGCAAACTCCACACACACACCCTGACGGGACTCGAACCCCGGACCCTGGAGGTGTGAGGCGGACGTGCTAACCACTAAGCCACCTGCAGCACCACCAGCGAATAATTCGTACCTTTATTTTAAAACATATTTTCATTGTAATGATGTGAATGAAGCATAACCGGCCTCACATATTCCTTCCATTAGTCTAATGCTAAGCTCGTCATTACTCTATAAGCACACACGCTGTGCACAGATACAAAGAAGGTATAGTGCATGAACCAGGCTCTGACTCAGTGCATTAGTGAACTGCCAAGCTCTCCATGAGCCGATAATTAAATCAGGTAAAGCACAGAGCAAACATATGACTTATTATAAACTTACAACTTCATTTATTCATAAATTCAGCAATAATTGGAGACCTGGTTTAGAAGACAGGATAGTAGCTGACCCTCAAAATGAAGATCTTTTGTAAGATTCACACAAACACCTTCACTTTCCTGTATATACCTGTATATGCATGTGTACATGTGTGCATGTGTGCATGTGAGAGAAGAAATAAATCGTAAGCAGTTTTACCATAGCAGCTAGACTCGTCAGAGTTAAAGGTGGGACAGTCTACAGTGTGATCACATCGCTTGCTGTGAGGAATACAGCGACCCTCACACACCAACTCCCCAATCTCACACTGCACATTAGCTGCACACATAGAGGCAAAGACACAGGCAGAGAATGTGTTAGCATTGACACTCTACATTTTATCATCTAAACCTACCATTTTTGTTTTTTCTTGTAGAGCTCCTGACGTTAGCACATTATTATCTATCTCATCCATCAGAGGAAAGGGACCAGCATACGACCACCACTCAGCAGATATTATCTGGATGGTGGATCATTCTCAGCACACCTATAACCCTGATACTGTAGTGAGTGTAGTAGTGGTACATGTGTATCAAGCAGACAGGTCTGGCTGAAGTCCTTAAACGCCTCAACACCAGTCCTGGAGTCAGAAACTGGCAATGTTGCAGGATGAATAGCACAAATTATGCATCTACAGTACAAGGTTGACCAACAATACTACGATATTACTGCACCTTGGATCAGCTCCACACACACTACCATCAATAAATCATAAGTAAGATCTCATATACTGTTCTTATTCATTTCGAAACACCTTGATATGAATCACGTGTTATTGACTAGTGATCTGTTGTTATGTAAATAATTTACATTGATGGTAGCTATTCATGTAGTGAAAATGAGAAGTCACTACCAAGTGACCCATCAAGTAAATATTTTACTCAATCAGCAATTGCTCATGACTCTTTAAAACACCTTCAATATCACTGCTAAATCCTAGACGTTCACATACTTTTACCACTCACAGATATGTATAAATGACCAGGCATAATATTTTGTTTAATTAAGCTCTCTTTGTCTACTTTTAGTACTTGAGTGAAAATCGGATGATGTTTGATGTCATATTTATGCAGAAATATAGACGATTCTAAAAGGGTTCACAAACTTTCAAGCACCACTTCACTTCCTCATCTACCTACCTAACCAAAGCCTTGCTAATGATGAAGAAGCAGCCAGACACATTAGATCCAGTGTAGTGCTGCTTACACTGGGAACTTCTGATCTAGCTATTAGCTTGTATTAATTTCTGCTAAGCTAAACGCTAACGTCAAGCTAACTGTAAAGCTGACACGGTGATATCTCGAATAAATGAAAAGGTGTTTAATATTTCTCCTGAGAAACGAGATGAGATTATCATGTAACGAATATAAAACGATTAAGCTTATTTCTAGACATCTCAGACTTTCTTGAAATGAGTAGAAATGAGTAGAAATATTTATACATAAGCTTAATCATCTTGAATTTGTTCACATACAATGTAATAAAGAGAAATATTAGTTGGATTTGCCTTTATTTAAGATATTTTTTTACTTGCTAAGATACTTATTTAAAAAAAAATATATATATATAATTTTTAAATTGTATTTATAAAGTATAAAGAAGCCCAAAAGTTGGTTTACTCGTGGTACTGGAAGGCAAGTGAGAAATTATTTAGGCGGCTGTGGCTCAGTCGGTAGAGCGGGTTGTCCACTAATCCACTAATCGTAGGGTTGGTGGTTGGAATCCCGGCCCGGGTGATCCCATGCCGAAGTGTCCTTGGGCAAGACACTGAACCCTAAGTTGCCCCCGATGGCAAGCTAGCACCTTGCATGCAGCTCTGCTACCATTGGTGTGTGAGTGTGTCTCATTTGTAAGTCGCTTTGGATAAAAGCGTCTGCTAAATGAATAAATGTATATGTATGTATAATGTAAATGTATTTATACATCAGAAAAAAAATATTTCATTGATCTGTGAATTTTTAAACCACTTTTACCTTAGGTGTTGATTTTTTTGGTTTTTCACAGGCTTAACGGCGAATTGTGCCACTTTTAGGGATGGACACTTTTTGTAGTATTATTATTGACATTTTATCCCAATTGTACATCAATATTTACATCTCGACTACAGTTTTTGCAACTTTCCTAGCACTAGTGCTCTAAAATACGTATAAATACGTATGTATATAGCTTTATAATACTAATATAATATAATACAATCTAACACTGACTTCTATAGATTACATGTTATTATTACTATTGCTGCTATCATTGTGTGATGTACTGTACCCTCTATGTATTTTGTCTGTGTGCGTGTGTGTGTGTGTGTGTGTGTGTGTGTGCATCTTACGACATCCATATTCGTCCTCGCCATTGGGGCAGTCTGCTATGCCGTCACAGCGCAACAATGAATGAATGCACATGTTCTTGGCACAGCGGTACTGCGTGACCTCACAGCCTGTTTGTGGCGGCACAGTCCCGGGCACTAAACTCCCACAGTCCTCCTCATCTGAACCATCCACACAATCTGCTTCTCCATCACAGCGCCAGACCTGGGGGACACACTCCAACAAGTACACACACCGGAATTGTCCCGAATCACACGTTGGAGGCACAGGGGTGACAGGAGCTGAGGAAACAGTCAAATACAATAAATATGACAAACATTTCTAAACGTTTTTCCTTCATGAATTTACTCTCGCGTCATAAGGAACAGGGTACGATCTTTGTAAAGGACTATATTCCTTAGATGGTCATTCGATAGTTAAGGAAGAAATAGAATGGGAAGTGTAGGTGCTGTACCTCCTATAGCACACTCTTGGGTGAACGAGAGGTCATCAATGGCGATGTCTGTCCACTTGTCTCCTCCCACCTCAGCCTGAAAACTCACTCTGAAAGGATGAGGGTTTGTCAGCACCACGTTACCATAACGCCAGCTGTTTCCGTAGTTCCCACTAGCAGCCCACATCAGTAAGGGAATGCCGCTACTGCCCACCGTGTAGACCTACAGAGTTAGTGCAAAAACGTTCAATTCAGTGACTCTGTGTTCTGCTTCTATAATGAAGAAAAGTACCTGTAAAACTTCTCAAAAAGTCCCTAGGAACATCTCTACACCTTTACCCTAATAAAATATGCAAAGAGCCATGAATATGCATTCATATGCAAATTAGAAATCGCTTCAAGTTCCTTCTGCTATCAGATGTCTGTTCCTTGGGTCCTAATCTTCTGTTCTTTTCCATGTTTTTCTTCTAGCCTTAGATATTATCTATATGGTCTTGCATGTACACATCAGTATAACAAGCTCGATGCGTCCGACTTTTGTTTAGACTATAGAATGCCCATATTGTCTTTGTGCATGCAATCAGCCTTCTCTGATTCTTCAGTCATCTTACAATCATATACAGTGGTGTGAAAAAGTGTTTGCCCCCTTCCTCATTTCCTGTTCCTTTGCATGTTTGTCACACTTAAGTGTTTCGGAACATCAAACCAATTTAAACAATAGTCGAGGACAACACAAGTAAACACAAAATGCAATTTGTAAATGAAGGTGTTTATTATTAAAGGTGAAAAAAAATCCAAACCATCATGGCCCTTGGTTCGCTTGCAACCAGCAAGCGAACAGTTTTCTACAGTTTGGACAGTATGGGAGATTACAATACAGGGCGGCTGTGTCTCAGTCGGTAGAGCGGGTTGTCCACTAATCCACTAATCGTAGGGTTGGTGGTTGGAATCCCGGCCCGGGTGATCCCATGCCGAAGTGTCCTTGGGCAAGACACTGAACCCTAAGTTGCCCCCGATGGCAAGCTAGCACCTTGCATGCAGCTCTGCTACCATTGGTGTGTGTGTGTGTCTCATTTGTAAGTCGCTTTGGATAAAAGCGTCTGCTAAGTGAATAAATGTAAATGTAAATGTAAATGTACAGCGCTTTGAGAAGCTACTTTTAAAGGCGCTTTATAAAATAAAGACTTATTATTATTATTATTACAATTTAGATGTATGCATGTAACTAACTTTACTCAAGTAAAAGTACAACTACTACCGGTAATCTAAAATACTTTGGATAAAGAATAGCTTCACTCGAGTTAAAGTAGAAAAAATTGATATGGGACGGGAGATTTCTTCAGTCTTGAGACTTGAGATACCCTCAGTGCTACCACATGACTTACAATGTAGTGTTGTTTGAGAAGAGGAGAAATTAGGCTTATTTCATGAGTGAAAGGTGCTATGAGTGCACGTGTCTGCTCTGTCACGTTTAAGAGGTTGTCTGCACTCTCACTGCTCCACGCTCGGAACTACTTTATACGTGGGTAATTCACTTGACTTCATTAATAATGACCTCACTCGCTGATACCGCTCTGCTCACTGCTTTAATAAACACATACAGTACAATATAAAATGTATGTAACATGGACTACAGTGATATGTTTGATGTCTGGTTCTTTATGCTATTTGTTAAAGCATAGATTTCTTAGGAATTTAGATAAAATCCTTGAGTGCTAAAAACTTTTTTGACAAATATATTAGAAACTGTACTAATGTTGTGTTTGGATGTTCGTTATGGTCCCGTATACAGTTTTGGGTGGTTTTATTGAAATTTTTTACGAACGCTTGAAGTGCGGTTAATTATTTGTCATGCTATAAGTGCAAATAGACGACTGCTTGAAGCCGTGCGTGTGTCCCAAACCGCATTTGGGACGCAGCCGTGCTCTCTTGTTTGCCATCAGACGGTTGAGCCGTTAATAATGTGATTAAGACGTTAATAATGTGATTAAGGTGTGTACATGTCTGTAATACACGCCCATAATGCGACTTAAACACGAGTACGCCACACGTCTTAATCCGATTAGTGTTTACTTCGAATATGACTTTAATCGGATTAAATGAATTAATAATCTCTGTTTACATGCTAGTTTCTTAATCAGAGTATCGTCTTAATCGGGTTCATATCGGATTATTGTTGTCCGTGTAAACATACTGACTGGAACATAGAGGTTTTTTAAAACATTTTGAAATGTAGGAAGTAGAACTAATCTAGAGATAATTAAAGAGCAATTGATTAGCCTTGTTCGTTTAGTGTTTCGAATTCTGTCTGACTAAAAATGACTGGTGTTTATATTTCAGGTCAGACCAATCCTGCCTGCCGATCTCTCAAAGTCTTTCTCATTCTCACCTTCAGTGTGCCCATGTGTTTGGAGCCGTACATGTGGAACCAGAAGCGCAGATGGCAGACACCAGTACTGGCAGGAAACTCCTGCTGGGTGATTATACGAGCGACATCCCCCTCTTGTTGCAAGGATGAGTTCACATACAGGTAGCTCCCTGCACCATCTCCCAGTTTACACCCACAAATACACAAGAGATTTTCATTACACACATGGACATACTTATTTGTATGTTGAGGAAATGACAGTTTGAGCTTAAGAAGCATTAGAAGAACAACAAGTTGACGTTAAATGGATGAAATCTTTAAGGGTGCTCCCACGTTTAGGAAGCCTTTTAAAAATAACATTTTAAACTTAAAAATGGTAATTACTCTTACTGTTTATTTGATATACTTTTATCCTGTTTATAATTTGAAGCAGACAAAAAAGTTCTCATGCAAGTTTTAGGTTGGAGGTAATGGTTAGGACAGGTCATGGAACAATGCCTCAATTATCTTTCTAGAAATTCCCATAATGATATTAGGGTATATCTATAATTCATGGCCGTACAATTACACACTGATTATGGTGTCCATCCATCCATCCATCATCAGGGTCACGGGGAACCTGGAGCCTATCCAAGGGAGCGTCGGGCACAATGCGGGGTACACCCTGGACAGAGTGCCAGTCCATCACAGGGCACACCCATTCATACACTATGGATACTTTAGACACACCAATGCATGTGTTTGGACTGGGGGAGGAAACCGGAGTACCCGGAGGAAACCCCCGACACACGGGGAGAACATGCAAACTCCTCACACACACATGGCCTTGGCGGGACTCGAGCCCCGGACCCTGGAGGTGTGAGGCGAACGTGCTAACCACTAAGCCACCGTGCGCCCCTGATTATGGTGTCATCATTTATATTTTGAACTTTGGTCTTATTTTGTAAAACCTTTTAAATGCTGCTAGCACTGCGTGTAGAAATTACCCTCATCCATCACCTGTACTGACTGGCTAATCTATAGAAATTAGGTACAAAATTACATTTTTGATCACATTCCACTGGTTTAATTAGAATAGATGAGATTATAGTTTGCTGTAGTTGTAACATCTACCGGGGCTGTGATCAGTGGATGGTCCTGTTCCTTGATGTGTTCTGTCGTGTCCTATCTGCCAGTCAAAGTCATCATCCTGATCTTGCACCAGTTGACAAGCTGCCTTCCACACATCCCCAGCCATGTTAAAGTCACAAGCTCCTGCTAGGCCGCCTGGGAAGCATAAAATGGACATAATGCTTATATACACGAAATGACACAGTTCCACTGCCCTGAGTTAAATGTAGTGAATCCCTATGAAGAAATAAGTGATATGTTACGATAATCCATGCCGCCTATCCCAGGGGACTCGGGGCACAATGTGGGGGTGCACAATCTCACACATATTCAAACACCCATTCACACACTATGGACAATATAGAGACACCAATCAACCATGGGGAGAAAACGTAAACTCCGCACACACAGGGCTGAGGTGGGATTTGAACCGCAAACCCTGGAGGTGCGAGGCAAAAATGCAGCCTGTAACACTAAGCCACACCCATTGTACAAGCTCCATTCTCAAAAAAGTTGGGACAGTATGTAAAATGCTAATGAAACAAAGGGATTCTTTCATGCAGCTCTTCTAAACATTGCGTAATCATAGAGGTGGTGCTTAGATAGCTGATTGTTAAACTATTCTGGAAAGAATGGGTCCTTTTCCTGGTTTTCCAGACGTCTGAAAGATCAATATTTAGAAACGTTTCGGAAGAGCTTCATACTCACATGTGTATGTGGATGAATGCCATGATCGGGAGTATACAGAGACATACTAGATCAGTCGCTTATCCATCACATAGGGTTGACTTTAATGAAGTTTTACACAGAATTAAAGACGATGCCGTGGCAAATGGAACCAACTTATGAGTCCATCGTCCTTTCATTTAGAGACATTCTTAATTGAATGACTGATCTTCATTTTATTTTCATTCACGGATTTATGTTTGCTCGCTTTCTTTTTTTTTTTTCACATTTAATATTTCTTCAGTGAATACCATTAATACGAAAAGACTGGCGTTTTTATTAAACTCACTGCAGTCCAGCTCATCAGATCCGTCGGTGCAGTCGGGTTTATTGTCACACACCAGACTGGAAACGATGCAGTCGCCAATGTTGCACACAAAATCAGTGGCTTCAGGGCAAGAACTAGGATGTGTGCCACCTGAAACATGTACATGTAAATACAGATACATAAACAAATACAAATATACATGTTTATCTTACTACCTCCTTTGTTGTGAGGACCTTGTACTGATCTAATTAATGCAGCTAATTAATGCTAGGCGTAATAAAAAGTAACCTTTTTGTTAACCTCGGTAGCAAAAAGAAAACTTCCTCGGTTGATTTAACAAATGAAAGCTGCCGATTTTGTACATAATAAATAAATGAATGAAAATGGTGCAAGGCAGTGTTCCTCATGGGAAGCAGCCAAATATCTCCTCACGGCCAAAACTCATATATTCATATGATTTTTTTTATATCCAAGATATAAAAGCATGCCCTCAGGGCTGCCTGTCTGAAGTCCCAGACACACACACACACACACACACACACACACACACACACACACACACACTGAATAACTAGAGGTCCAACATGCCATTAATGTTTGAAAAATGAAGTTTGTGTGTGTGTGTGTGTGTGCGCTCATTACTTGATCAAGGCTTGATTCGTCTGGATACCCTTTTGAGAACATGGTTAAATCGCAGAACTTTACTGAACTGTGAAAGACCGCTCAAACTGATGCACAGAGCAAAGCTTCTTCGGAATTTAGTCTCTCTCAGGCAGTCAATATCTTCTTATTAACTCCCAGTAGCACCTCAGCATCTTTGCACTCCCTTATATCAGAACTAGCATGGACAACGCTACAACACATTAGCCATGATCACACCATACATCAGCGCTCTGCAGGAAATCTAAGTTTTCACCATTACCCACCAGCCTTCCCCAGGATTTCTAGCAAATCCATTATCCTTCAGCCCCTTCAAGCGAATCACACAAGACTCTAGCACACTGTCACGCACACTGCAAAAGAGCTGAGACAAAAGCACGTCAGAACATCAGTGACAGCCAACGTAGGAAATCTCCACTCTGAGCTAAAGGATATTAACAACAGTAAGAAGAGCTGAGAATTTATTGGGATGAGAAAAATATACAGTATCTTCATTATAACCACTGTTCCTGTTAGAAGTATTATTAAGGAATAAGTTTATCATATTAAGACATTGAATTACTTCCTTAATGAATGTTAAGGAACAACACACACACACACACACACACACACACACAATGCTGACGTAGCTTCAGGAGAGCTGTACAGAGCTGATCACTGTTTTCATTACACTGATAAATCCTTTCTGCTTTTCATAAAAGATCATAAAAGAACTACATAAAAGATCTTGGAGAAATAAGAAATAAAAACGTGTTAGTATGCAATGTACAGTGGTGTGAAAAAGTGTTTGCCCCCTTCCTCATTTCCTGTTCCTTTGCATGTTTGTC
>JAFFST010048432.1:20873-34702 GCA_022414735.1 Noturus placidus | reverse complement strand
AGATAGCACCTTGCATGCAGCTCTGCTACCATTGGTGTGTGAGTGTGTCTCATTTGTAAGTCGCTTTGGATAAAAGCGTCTGCTAAATGAATAAATGTAAAACCAGTCGATATATTTCAATGAGGTGGCGTTAAGGCAAAGGATATACCTCATTTTATATGCTTACTCCAGCATTCTGAGGTAGAGCTAGGGGCGCTCATCCTCAAGTTCAACACAATAATGCACTGGTTTATCCCTATTCAAATGCACACAGATTGCTAAGACATGAAGTGCATCGTGTATGAGAAGGTCTCTGCAGATGATGAATCGGAATGACTCTCGATAGGTTTTTTTTCCTGCATTGATAGCTAGCATACAGTCACTGTCTGGAGAAGAGAAGACGTGACATTCATGATATGTAATGAGTACTTTGAAGGTCTAAATAATTAAAAGAAATGCGTAAATCATAGTTTTATCTTCCAAATGTCTTCAGTTTGGCCGATATAATGATAAAGATAATGATTTCAATCTGTAAGTCACGCTGGATTAAGGGTATCAATGGAAATATAAATGGAAATATTAATGTCCCTTTCCTTTGAAGCTGTCCCAAGATCACTTTCCAAAACTCTTTCCAAACTTTAATTGCTAGCGTTCACGACTGACGCTACAAAAAAAAAAAAAAAATAGCTTTAAGAGAGTTGTGTTTTTTAATCAGCTAATTAAGCAAGTGATAGGAGGTTTTATTAAGCACCGCTGACATCGTTCCAAAGAGTCCTGCTGGTCAAGTCACTACATGAATAATACGAAGCAATAATGAGACTTGAGGGAAATTAAAAGTTGGCACTTTATTTGAATGTGTCACCATATGCGCTAAGTGAACTTTCTAGAAATGATCCTGAAAGACATAATCACTCACCCAAACGTCTAAGGGACATGAGGAAAGCCCCAGTGGTCTGTCCACATTTCTGAGCACCTTGAGGCTTTACTTCAGTTCTACAGCAACGTGTCGTATTCCTTTCGTATTTGGAGCTACGAAGGCGATATATATAGGAATGTTTACATGGCCTTCATTTTACAACAAGGATTAAAACTGGTGCCATTTCGTCTTCATCTTCCCTCTTGCTTTCCCATGTTTAAAAACTTGGACACACCTTCTAACAACAAACACAAACAACAAGGGCCTTGGAAATTTGCAGTTATGTTCAATGAGGTAGAACTCTGAACTCGGTTAGTGTTGCAGGCCTCCAGGGCTTGAGTCTGACATTCCAGTCATCGTGCACCCTTGTGCTGTACTTTTTACTGATTTAACACACCTGATGTTGCTCATCAGATAGTTACTGTCTAATAGGCTCGATAAATTAAATCAGGTGTTCTGGGAGCAGGGAGAGCTTGAAACCACTGAACTGGAAAATAATGATATATGAGGCAATAAACAATGAAGTTAAGCCTGTGTGTGTGTGTGTGTGTGTGTGTGTGTGTACTCACTGCGGGCACAGTTGATAAACTGCAGGTCGTCGAGTGCCGCCCCGCCACTGACGTCTCTCGCACGCACTACCTCAAAGATAAGTTCAAAGTTCCTGAGGTTCCGCAGAGGCACCACAGCTCTCCTCCACTCAGGCATTATGCTCTGCTCCATCCACACCTCCGTCAGCTCATTCTCTGTCTGATCACCACATGTGACGGACAAAACCAGAACGTTACCTAGGATATCATACAACCACATTTCCAAAAAAGTTGGGACGCTGTGCAGAACGTAAATAAAAGCAGAATGCGATGATTTGAAAATCGTATGTTCTTCACAACGGAACATAGAAAACATCTGAAATGTTTAAACTGAGGAAATGTACCAGTTTAATGCGGAAAAAATGAGGTGATTTTGAATTTGATGGTAGCAACATGTCTCAAAGAAGTTGGGACGAGGGCAACAAAAGGCTGGGAAAGTAAGTGTTACTACAAAGAAACAGCTGGAGGAACATTCTGCAGCTATTGAGGTCAGTTGGCGACAGGGAGATGATTGGGTTTAATAAGAGTATCTTAGAGAGGCAGAGTCTTTCAGAATTAAAGTTGGGATGGAATCTGTGTGGAAGCAGATGTTGCTCTAAAACCTGCATAAAAAAACTTTCAGCATTGATGGCGCCTTTCCAGATGTGCAAGCTGCTCATTCCATAGGCACTAATGCTCCGCCATACCACCAGAGACGCAGGCTTTTAAACTGAGTGCTGATAAAAATTGAATTTAAAGGATGCAGAGTCCATGGTTTCCAAAATTAATTAAAATTTCGATTCGTCTGATCACAGAAAAGTATTCCGCTAGTATGCCTCGGTCCATTTTAAATGAGCTTTGGCCCAGACAAGACGGTGGCGTTTCTGGATCATGTTCACATATGGCTTCATCTTTGCATGATAGCAGTTCTAAACAGTCGTTACGTCACCAACCTCTCTTTTTCCTGCTCTCTCTTAAAGTGAGTGAGATGCAGCTTGACATGTGACCGAGAAACCATAAACGCTGTGCATAGGTCTGTAATAGTGTGTCACATGATTAACATTATGTATTCTTTTCAAATATAATATCATCCAAGCTCAGAAAGTTTCCTTTACATTTATTCATTTAGCAGACGCTTTTATCTAAAGCGACTTACAAATGAGACACACTCACACACCAATGGTAGCAGAGCTGCATGCAAGGTGCTAGCTTGCCATCGGGGGCAACTTAGGGTTCAGTGTCTTGCCCAAGGACACTTCGGCATGGGATCACCCGGGCCGGGATTCGAACCACCTACCCTACGATTAGTGGATTAGTGGACAACCCGCTCTACCGACTGAGACACAGCCGCCTTCATTTAAGATGTTTTCCAATCTCTAAACTAAACAAAAAATTATGGGCAACACTATAGGCTACAGTCCCGAGATCTAATTGGAAACGGTATTTTAATATATTTAGTGTAACCATCTCATGAGTAAAGAGAAAACAAACCTGGGCTGAACAGAAGAGCATTAATCCTTCCATTAAGGATGAAACAATGCTGCTCGAAAACATTCATCAAGCTCGAAAAGTCCTGGGAAATGTCAGAACAAATTAATAGACCACTATACTAAAGCTCGCAAAGGTTGGGCGTTAAGTATCAATACAATGTAATCAAAACGCATTACAGCCATTGTAATGAATGGACTCTTATATACTGTATAATCCAAACTCTTACTCATAATGCTACTAAGAGTCTTATAGTAGTGCAGTTTTAATCTGGCATGTGCTTTTATCCAGTGACACTTTAAGTAGAGCAGAATTTAAGCATGTAAGCAGCTGGGGGTTAAAGATCTTGCTCAAGGACCTATTCTGGCTCATAACTCACATCCTGTCGCTCACTAGCAGAATTCACCATTTATTTTAAAGACAATATAGTGAAATGAACTGTCCCAGGAGGTCAAGCTTAAACCTGTAAAAGCGTTTTAAATTTCATTTGTTCATGTATTTGAATTCCGTGCTTCCTATAGTACTGTTGTGCTCTTTCCCAATACTGCTGAATTATAGACATTATATATTTACATTTACATTTATTCATTTAGCAGACGCTTTTATCCAAAGTGACTTACAAATGAGACACACTCACACACCAATGGTAGCAGAGCTGCATGCAAGGTGCTAGCTTGCCATCGGGGGCAACTTAGGGTTCAGTGTCTTGCCCAAGGACACTTCGGCATGGGATCACCCGGGCCGGGATTCCAACCACCAACCCTACGATTAGTGGATTAGTGGACAACCCGCTCTACCGACTGACCCACAGCCGCTCAATATTTCAATATTTCAATATTTCAATGTGTAGAATAAAAAAAGAGTGTATAAGGATATAGTACCTGATTGAAACGGTAGAATGGCTGCAGAATGACACAATTATCTCATTATTTTGGGTGTAAAAGGCTACATGCGCAATGATTTCTTCACGTTTACAACATTTTGTGTTAAACTGGCTTAACTGTGTAAGTACTAGTGGATACTGGCTGTTGGCTTGAGGTTGCAACTTGTCATTCCAAATCTCCAACCAGGAAAAGCGAAAGAAAACGTCCTCATCAAAGAAATTCTCCTCAAAGAAATTCTTACTCATCATCGTCTTCTCAACTACAAGTTCCTCTCCAGTTTACAGAGTGACATCAAATCAACATAGAAACACTTCCTGCATCTCAGGACAGAAATACTTGCATGGATACTGCAGTGTTTAATTATATGGTCTTTGAGAATGTAAACAAGCATGGAAAACTAAGATTTGTGGGAGTCTCCGTTTGTGGAACTCATTGCAATCCAATCCAATCCAATCCATCCTGCAGATGGGTTCATGCTTCTTAGAGTCTAGCAAATGGTAAAAAAATAATTGCTCTGTTATGGGCACTACAGAGTCAATCCATCAGTCTGCTGCAGTGTAGAGAGAAGCATTATTGCTGTAGGCAAAACATAAGTGTGGACAAACAGCCGATCTCGGTGTAGACCTTCTAGAGATTTATAGGTGCAAGGGCAGTCTTGTTAAAATATTAGGCATGGATGACTGAACAGAATAAAGTGAGTGTTTGTGCCAATGCATTCTTCAGAAAATACATTAAAGTATTTCTTGGGACAGTGTGTGTGTGTGTGTGTGTGTTTATTTTTTGAATTGTTGTATATTTGTTTTTTGACCCTGTCTGACTTCAGCACTATATATTTATCACTATTTACTTTTATAACTTTTCATCATGTTTGAGAGTGTACGGTGGTTAGCACGTTCGCCTCACACCTCCGGGATTGAGGTTCGATTCTTGCCTCTGCCATGTGTGGGCGGAGTTTGCATGTTCTCCCCGTGTGTCGGGGGTTTCCTCCGGGTACTCCGGTTTCCTCCCCCAGTCCAAACACATGCATGGTAGACTGATTGGCGTGTCTAAAGTGTCCGTAGTGTATGAATGTGTGTGTGATTGTGCCCTGCGATGGACTGGCACCCTGTCCAGGGTGTACCCCGCCTTGTCCCCGATGCCTCCTGGGATAGACTCCAGAAGGACAGATAGAGGAAATGAAGAGTCTTTACACAAACAACCGACATGCAGTCTCGCTGAAGATAAGGCTGATGACACGGTTCACAGGTGCTGTTTTGATATCACGTCACACACGTCACCTGATCACGGCAGGCCTATAAATATGCATGGTGTTCCACAAGCTTCAGATACCGGTCACGTGCGTGGGCGCTTCCTCTGAAAGCAAACTACCTGAATCGGCTTTTACCTGAACTACCTTTTAGCTGTAGTCATGTTCGACGCACGTGAATCGAAGACGGCTTTGGCTGAATGTGCGTTGTGATTACGTCACATGACATATCGTGGCCCAAATCTGCTGAAAATCTGCTGTAAATTTGAAAAATCCTCAGAATATTGCGGCGTTTGTTCGATTGTACGTTGTATAGAAGCATATGATATTTACGAGTGTGAAAGAGAATAAGGAAATACATAGTGATAGACTTACATGATTATTTTGACTCATATTTTGGTATTCTAATTATCTGAGTGACTGCGTTGATGCGAAGTGGGAGTATATTTATTTCACACACACACACACACACACACACACACACACACACACACACACACACACACACACACACACACACAGACAGAGTCTGGGAGGGTTTCCATCTAAACTGCAGGGCCAGATGGTAGTGGAAGGCTGTTCTGGTGTTTGGGTAACCAGATAAACACATGGGCAGGTTGGCATTGCTCAGCCGTCTGTACAGATGGCACAAACTGGGCTGCAAAGCTGCTTTAAGATCCTCAGATTACCCAGAAGAGGGTCTAAGACTGAAACCAAGACAGAGATGGAAAACAGACAACTGGACATAGAGAGATCAATGTCTTCTTTTGTGTGCTAACATGTCTCGTGTGTGTATATATAATACATCATCATGTCTGTATAATTGCATGTGTTGAAAGACATCATGACATTCATTGCAAGTTAAGAATAACACACGATGGACCACAAAAATAATCCATGTGGGGTTGTGTTATACGAGGGCCATTATGTACAGATAACATCCTGGTCTGAAGTGTGTTATTCCACTAATACAATAACTATTTGCCATCCAGCTTTCCATTTTCCTCTCCTATACAGGGTGGCAGGGAGCCTGGAGCCTATCTCAGGGAAATCGGGGTGGGGAACACCCTGGACGGGGTGCGAATAACACACTCTCAGAGGAGAGATTCGAACCCCTAACTCAGGAGGAGAATTCCTAACGGGCTGTGGGCTGGCGTCGCAATAAATTGAATGTTAGCGTTATAACTTAGAACTACATGTTGCAGCGTAAGCAGCTGTGCTCTTAGCCGTATACGCAAACACACACACACACACACACACACACACACACACACACACTACAATTCAGTTCAAAAGTGCATGAATTATAGGCATGAATCTTTTTACATTATTGCCAAAGCAAATACTGAATGTAGACTGAAACAAAGTTACACATTACTGCACTAGCCTATCGATCACGCCCCTGCCTCCCCATACAGGAGGTAATGATACAATGCATGTGGCCCTCCGAGATCCCTAACTGGTCGATTGATTCCAGGCTGGTCACATGACAAATGTTCAGGTTTTCACATAGACCAGAGAACTCTCTTCTGCTTTAATCAATATGGACAGCGAAAAAGAAAAGGGGGAGTGGAAATTAAGAGAAAGGCGTTAGAAGCAGACAGAAGTAAATGGACCAAGCTTACAGACTTGTTGTGCGACAAAGATGAACGCGATGCAGCTGCTGAGACAGGTGTGTATGGTGTTCACAGTGTAGCACTGCGTAATACACCCTACTGTAGCAATGACTGCTGTGCGATCATCCCAGTGCAAATAATATAAATGCAAATTACCTCCAGAGAAAAAGTCACAGTAGAGACCCGACTGCTTTAAATCATCTAACTACAATTTCTAGACAGCCCGTCCTTTCGATCATCTTCAAGCTATTTTCAGTTTAGTGTTCAGCAATTTTAGTGTCCTCACTTAATGGTACATTTCCATCCATCCATCCATCCATCCATCCATCTTCAACCGCTTATTCCTCCTCAGGGTCACGGGGAACCTGGAGTCTATCCCAGGGAGCATCGGGCACAAGGCGGGGTACACCCTGGACAGAGTGCCAGTCCATCACAGGGCACAATCACATACACACTCACACACACATTCATACACTACAGACACTTTAGACACGCCCATCAGCCTAACATGCATGTCTTTGGACTGGGGGAGGAAACCGGAGTACCCTGAGGAAACCCCCGACACACGGGGAGAACATGCAAACTCCGCACACACATGGCCCTGGCGGGACTCGAACCCCGGACCCTGGAGGTGTGATGCAGACGTGCTAACCACTAAGCCACCGTGCACGATGGTACATTTCCTGAGTTTAAATATTTCATATGTTCACTATGTTCTATTATGAATAACATATGGGTTTATGACATTTACAATTCTTTGCATTCTGTTTTCATTGACATTTTACACCGCGTCCCAACTTTTTTTGGAATGTACATTGAAGTAATTCTGGCTGAAGTTACAGGACCTTACTCGAAAGTGTCTTACCTTTAAGAAGAGACGGATGATTCCTGTTGCTTTGTGGGAAATGTAGTACCAGAAAGCTAGTTTGCAGGTGGCGCTGGACTCTTTATATACAAAACTTCTCATATGAGCTTTATCCCCCTTTAGACCTACCGGAGTGGCCGCCAAATACAAAAAGTGGCCTGGGAAGTAGAAGAGAAGAGACAAAAGAGATGGGTAGGATAACAGAATAAATGAGATTCTGGAGTGTACACGTGCTTCTCCTTGACAGTCTAAATGAGCACGTAGCGAAAATATTACTACACGATGGGTCAAGATGAACCATATTTTTATTTTTGTTCTAGGCTTACACCAAGATCATGAATGAACACAATTCCAGCAAAGTGTTTTGGCAGAAGACTTAATGCCTAACACATCGCAAGTGCCAATATAGTAACAATGATTAATAGTATACACTTACAGAGTAATTACAGCACTAAAGCATTTGGATATTATTCTAATGCTATTGAATTCTCAGAATGAACAATGTTTTGTACTGAGATACAGCCATATGCAATGCATAATTAAAGTCATTGTAACATCACAGCCAAGGTGACCCGGGTTAAGTGTCATCACATGGGTTAAATCAAGGAACCATTTCTCACTTTACTCACTCCGGGTCATCTACCGTTGGATGATAGAATAAGATTACTGTCATTTACATTAACTGAGTAAATGTGCCTTGTGCTTGCTTGTGTTCAAATCTTATCATAGACACACTTTAAAGAGGCCCAAAGCTATACAGGATCAATTTGATAGGATTGCCCAATTAAGTTGAGATTAAAGAAGAAGTTGTTGGCTGTTCCCGTTAGGGTCTTCACAGCAGATCATTGGCCCGGATACCCGTCCTGATGCAACCCTTCCGTGTTATCCAGGCGTGGGACCAGTACTGAGTATACAACCCAGTGGTTTCCTGCCCGGCTATCATGTCTTATGTATATGTAAACAAGTAGGGCAATGTATATCTGTGTGAAAATATCACAATTGTACATCAAGGCCCGCAGTGTAAATGCAGCCAATGCACATGCTTTAATAGCTCATAAACATCGTGTAAACATCTCAGGACAATCTTCCTACCATTTTCATTCATCAGAGTGTGATCATATGGCGGTCTGATGCTCTGGGAGGAGCCAGTTCCCAGCATTAAATCAAAATTGTCTGCATGAGAACTCTTCCAGCCACAATGTCCGTCTTCGAATGAGCAGGAAGTCCCGCAGTTCTTCTCATCACTGTTGTCACCGCAGTTGTCAGTGAAGTCACATAGTTGCTCTGGTTTGTAATAGTCGCCGTTATCACACCGAAGCAAACCTAGTGGGCTGAAGTCTGAGAACAAACGTACACAAAAGTAGGATTTTTAATAAAAAGTATAAAAATGGGAAAGATGAACGTGAGAAATGCACACTGCGTGTATGGAGATCTCTGCTTGTGGGAATTTCGGCGTATTAAAGGGGTGATGAGCCGTGAGGAAGAGGGGAGGTTTCTCTAATTAGTGATGTAAAGAACGAATAAATTCTCTCATCTTGTCTTCCCGTGGAGAGCTCGAGGCCAGAAAGGACCTCTTTATGCAACAGATCGCTCATCAGGGAATCTCTCCAGTTTCACCAGAACAAAGTGAACATAATTAAAACTCCGAGCCGGAATCTGATGTGTGATGTGATGCTGATCGAATCCACATGGCTCATCCTCATGCACCTTGACTAGAGACGTCTGCTTCAAATCAGGCATAGTGTCAGACTTCCAAATTCTCAATCCACCAGTGAAACCCATCATGTCATCTCATCAGCATGACTGGAACCAGTAGAGCTACTAACACATGGCGGACTTTAATAACCCAGTCAATATCCAATGTTCAGCCATTAAAAAACCAAACAAAAATAATGAGCATTAGGAAGAAAATTATTCTGATTGAGAATTTATTAATCAGATCAAAATACTGTTTTCAAATGAAAACTGCTAATTTATATTGCTTATTGATCCTAATTGTTGAAAGAAAAAAAAAAAGAGTACAGTTGACTAAGAGGTTCCTGTATAAATATCATTCACATTTATTCATTTAGCAGACGCTTTTATCCAAAGCGACTTACAAATGAGACACACTCACACACCAATGGTAGCAGAGCTGCATGCAAGGTGCTAGCTTGCCATCGGGGGCAACTTAGGGTTCAGTGTCTTGCCCAAGGACACTTCGGCATGGGATCACCCGGGCCGGGATTCCAACCACCAACCCTACGATTAGTGGATTAGTGGACAACCCGTTCTACCGACTGAGACACAGCCACCCATATCATTGTACGTTGTAACAATTGTAACTAATCTTTACTTTACACATTTATAAAGCTAATTGATCACCCTACATCAAATAAATATGTGTATTGTGTGGTCAGATATTTCTTTGGCTAACTTTGAATGAGTCAGGGCCGTAACTAGGATCTAAATTTGACTGATGTTCACACTGCAGAAATATCTCGTGAGTAATATATGGTGAATACTGTATCACAATACCAATATCATTGCTGATTGGATCGTATAACGCGAGTTTTACGATAGTAGAGAACAATCTGCCAGCATATTATCAGGACATTACTGTTTCCATATTGAAATTGACAGCCGGAGACAGACGACATGAGCCGACATGAGATGTAAACAAAACCCAGTGAAGCAAAGTATAAAAGTCTGGACCTCAGTGTCTTCTTAGCTAGTTATGGTTGTAGTATATGTCACAAAACCTCATTCCACATTACATTCTTTAGAGCTAATATTCCGACTTAATTAATGGTCTGGAAAAACTAGAAAAATGACAACCACTGAATAAATGCTTTATGGGTCAGAAGTGGACCCTAATACATTTCAGGTGTACTGATTAAATATCAATGTTGATCACAGTGGAAAGAATTAACAGGGTTGTTTTTTTTTTTTTTTTTTAATCTAACAAATGTTTCTCTCTCTTTTTTTTATACATAGAATCATAGAATTGGAAGAAAAACGCAAACATTAATCAATTTATTAGAAATGTCCATCCATCCATCTTCAACCGCTTACTCCTTTATCAGGGTCATGGGGAAACCTGGAGTCTATCCCAGGGAGCATCGGGCACAAGGCGGGGTACACCCTGGACAGGGTGCCAGTCCATCACATACACATTCATACACTATAGACACTTTAGACACGCCCATCAGCCTAGCATGCATGTGTTTGGACTGGGGAGGAAACCGGAGTACCCGGAGGAAACCCGTGACACACGGGGAGAACATGCAAACTCCACACACACATGGCCCTGGCGGGACTCGAACCCTGGAGGTGTGAGGCGGACGTGATAACCACTAAGCCACCGTGCGCCCTATTATTGGAAATGTATTCAAATTAAAAGTACCCGTGCAGTCAAGTAGAAGTACAATATCATTCATTTAATCATAAATTGTTCAAAGTGCTTCATGACACGTGTATTTCATGGCCCTGGGGTGTAAATACTTTATCACATGGTATTTCTAGATAAAGCAGACACTATCATCATGTTATTAGCATGGAGAGATTGGATGGAATGGACTTTTCTGATGATCAATTACTCTAAGAATGAATGAATGTGACTGTGAGTATAGGCAAATGTGAAAATAGATCAAAGGCCTTTTTCTTTAATTCTATACAGTTAATAAAAAAAAACCTGTAAATATATTGAGACATTGTTTGTTAGACCTGATATTTACCTAAAGTTAGCTTTGCAGGACATACTCAGGCAAATGTGGTTTAAAGCAGAACCTTGACCGGACTTGTTAAAGTATAATCTTTGTTTTAAACTGTAATCATAACATGATCTCATAAAGAATTTTAAGGTATCAGATCAAATGAAGATGACTTTGGTGAATTTTATCCAAATGTAGCTATAACATTGTCATTAAATCGGGCCAGGTGGACGCTTTTCTTTGAAAATGACAGATCCCTCCATGAATAATATATAATCCAAACACATCTATGTAGCGATAGACTGCCTGAGAAGGAACAGACAGACAGCCATAGCAGAGTCTTTGTTTTCCAGGAGACCACACACAGACCCAGTCACAGAGTTACTCTTCAGAGAATAACACACACACACACACGCACACACACACACACACACACACACACACACACCGCAAGCTTTCTGTATCACAGGAACATTGGTTCCCATTACTCACACCCTGTGGTCTTGTCAGTCAATGTGAAAACCGACTATAAATTAGAACGTCTTACCTCCCTCTCTATTGCAGTCTCACTCATTCTGCCTCTGCCTCAGAGGACTCAGTGTTTAAATAAATGTAGGGATGCTCAAGGGCCTTGCTGTACATCAATTTAGGCAAGACAGACACCAATTACAGACAAAACCCACTGAAAGAGAAGCGAATCGTCCAGAACAAACACCAAATCTCTGCAAGACACAAACACTAAAAAAAGCTCATATCTACTTCCTGGTTCGTACAAAACTACAGCGGAATAGTCTATAACCATAACTACATTTTCATCTACCAATGGTTACTTCCTTCACGCCAGTCTACATGGAACGTTGACAGCTAATGGCTAGAATTGTATTTATCTGGCTGTATTCCTTCACTATTACCTGGTGTCTTGGCAGAGAACCAATTGAGACGCTTGTCCAGAGCAAAATTCACTACAGACATCTTCATCCATCCATCCATCCATCCTCTACCGCTTACTCCTTTTCAGGGTCAGAGGGGAACCTGGAGTCTATCCCAGGGAGCATCGGGCACAAGGCGGGGTACACCCTGGACAGAGTGCCAGTCCATCACAGGGCACAATCACATACACACTCACACACACATTCACACACTACGGACACTTTAGACACACCAATCAGACTACCATGCATGCGTTTGGACTGGGGGAGGAAACCGGAGTACCCGGAGGAAACCCCCGACACACGGGGAGAACATGCAAACACACACACACATGGCCCTGGCGGGACTCGAACCCTGGAGTTGTGAGGCGGACTAACCACTAAGCCACCGTGCGCCCCCACTACAGACAACTTATCAGTGTTTAATGCAGTGAGAGGAAACAGTCCAACCCCAGCGAGGGGACGAGAAAAGGAAAGGGAATGTGACCGAGAGTGCGTGTGATAAAAATAAGAAATCATGTTTCGACTGCATTAAGCATTAAGCTTTAATAAGCAGCCTGTGATACGGTTATGAAAAACTGGTTAGAATATGAAGAAACAATATGAATAATATGGAACTACAGACACCTCAAGACGAGCGGATTAAATCTTGCAGAGGGATAGGAAGGCGAAAATATTGGTTTAAAAAAAGCAATAATGTATGAGAGCTATAGGTCTGACTGAGTAATGGTAGGGGAATTGAAGTGCTTATAATGCTGACATTCAAATGAGTTTTTACTTTGAATCGAGAAGGTTTCCATGCCGTTTGAATAAACCGAGCGGAAGGAAGCGGCTCATCCTGACTGAACACAATACAGCACATGATCCAAATCAACAGAAAGTCAGCGGACAGAATACAAGCATACCAGTGGGCTGAGGGTCTGGGTGGTTTGTCTTGGGATCATGCTTAAAGAGACAGCCTGGTGAGAAAGTGATGTCATCGATGCTGATGTCTCCTCTTCCATTTCGACCCATGCTGCCCTCAAACATGACTTGGAAGTGCTCTTTGGAGAAAAGGGGTACTTCTTGTCTGATCCAGTAGTTGCCCTGATTCCCAGTGAGGTTGAGGAGGAGGGAGACGGAGGACTTTGTGATCATATATACACTCAGAGTGCCAGCGCCCTCACCAGACATATGCAGGTAAAACACCATCTACAGCAAGGAAAGATGGTCATCGAGAATTCAATGGTATTAGCATCATAGTTACCCCTAGATCATACATTGTACTTACGTTTACTTTGTTTTCCCCTCATTTCCTTTCAGATTTATGAAGAATTTAATGTCTTCCAAAGCAAAAAAAAAAAAATAAAAAAAAAAACCCGTATTACACATCCAGTAATATTGGCACCCTTGGTAAATATGAGCAAAGAAGTCTGCGAAGTATTGTTTATCCTTTTGTTCAAAATGTTCACAAACATACTCTGCTCTCACTAGCTGTATATCAGATGATTTGCCGTCTTCTTGTGTATTGTCGTATATTATTATAGGGCGATATATTATATTACAGGGCGGCTGTGGCTCAGTCGGTAGAGCGGGTTGCCACTAATCCACTAATCGTAGGGTTGGTGGTTGGAATCCCGGCCCGGGTGATCCCATGCCGAAGTGTCCT
>JAFFST010048432.1:13373-15873 GCA_022414735.1 Noturus placidus | reverse complement strand
GGAAATTCATCATGGTTGACATTGTTACTGGGGGTCGCAACATCTTGCTTCTTAGGATCTAGCTACAACTATTATTAAATAAATAAATAAATCGCTTATTCGTTCATTTCTCATTTATTCAACATCATGCAGCATCCATGCGGTTGTCTACGTTTCGAAGCGGCTGTGGTTTGGCAATACCTCATTATTTACAACTAGAAGTTTAAAAAAAATGAGAATTCTGATTGCTATAGAGCTAGAGGACATTACTTGGCTACTAGATGACCAAATTCAGTTATATCTGGCTTTCTGGGAATGATTTTATTTGGAGCTGCTACCAAGATTTCTTTGGTAAAGATGGTGATACTTTGTTCCATTCCCCAGTTACAGTATGTGGGCTGGATGAAAAGAGCAGAAGGATGTTTTTACCGAATGCCAGAGTTTAACATGATCTCTTGGTAGGTCGTTATTAGATTAAAAACAGATATTAGAGTTCTTCTAGACACTCTCAAGCTAACTATCATCACCCTCCCTACACTAGCGGTGTCTACTGTGTCTTCTTTGCTTTTTGGTCACTGTTCTGTGAGACTGGCTGCTTGCCCTCTATATTACTCATGTATCCCTCCATGGGGTGGCTTGGAGTCAGTAGGTGCACCTTACCACACCTTTTACATCTAATAAAACCATCCTTCTAGCTTATTTACTTATATGGAAAACAAGGATATGCTCTGATTCAAACAATAGAGGGTTAAGAAGTGTTACTCAATGATATGTCTGAAGTTGCTCGGCCAGGTTTCATATGAATTGATAAAATAGCACATAGCATGAGATATAATATCATATCTTGACTATTACTAAATCAATTAGGATTGTCCAGAAAAAGCATGGCAGCATTCACCTTTGTGCTGTATTCATTTCCATTTTTGAGGTGAATCACAGAATGCCGCGGATCCCATTGGGTCCCTTTGACATGATCAGTTTCAGGTTTATGGCTCTTTGAGTATAACAGAATGCGTAGTGTACTGGTGAAGAGGCGTTTGTATTTGCGTTTAAATTCTGGGAACTCCTGCACTCTAGTCACAGTACTGTGTGGATATTCCAGCATGCTGGATAATTGTTCTCTCGGTGTAAACCTGGGGAAATGTTTATACAGACCTGAAAATTGTGGCGGATTCCAATGAAAATTTTGCCACGCATCCAGTGGCTGCCTTGGTTTCCCGTTTCAGACCACACCTCATGTGTGACATTACCAGACTTGATACAAACCTACAAACACACAAATGAAAAACTTGGCAGATCAAAGGCACATCATTATTTAGTCAATGTAACTGAAATGTATTGCACACACACACACACACACACACACACACATTTTAATATAACATTAACCCTTCAGCCCAAGCCTCAGAAAATTGGAAATCACAGGACAGGAGTATAAAGATAATGAAGAGAGCTTGTGCTATAATACTGTATATTATTTTTGTTTGTTTAATAACTGCTTTAATCTAAGAGATGAAATTTGAAACATCCACCTGTAGTGTTCCCACAGTAAAGCCACTCATGTAGTACCAAAATTGCATGGCGCACTGGGGCCCTGTGGCAGTGATGGGTGGGGTTATAAGATCAGACACATGGCCATAACCACCATTCGAGCTGTCTGCATAGATGTACCATCCTTCTGCAGTGCCACTGAGTCCAACACACAAAGTGCACAACTTAAAGGATTAACCGAACTGGATGATGCCTATAATTAATTTCAAATAAAAGCTAGACGACTCAAACTGCACCGTGTAGAGATATGTATAACAAAATAGAGCAACATTTAAATTTCTAATTGAAACACATGATATTCTTTTGCTATACACTGAAGACATTTGGGTTTGAGTTTGAAAGATAGAAATTGACACGATAGATGAATACTAGGAATACTGGGAATACTAAATAACTTAGAACATGGCACATTTTGTTCAAGCCCACTCAAAATATTCCAATACTTTTGGAGGGGACTGTATATAGAAGATCATCCGTATAAAATATACACATGGCGTTACTTACAGTGTATGGTCATTAACAGGCCGGTGAGATTCTTCACCATGATATATAGTTTCTCCTTGTCCTATGAGCCACTGGAAGGCATGTAGTGGGACTGGAGGTTTGGGACTATCCAGCTCCCACCCACATAAACTTCCACCCTCGAAATAACACCGTTCCATCACTAAAAAGTTTTCAGAGCGACAGAGAAAGTGACAGAGTGAGGAACATTTGTATGTGCGAATGAGATATGGATGGAGTGATTGACAGAGCAACACAGACATACCACAGCCATGTTCATCAGACCCATCAGAACAATCCTGTCTGAAGTCACACACTTGATTCTGGCTCACGCACTCTCCATAGGCCCCACACACAAACTGGCCCAATTGACAGTGATGAGGAGGCAATGTGGGTTGAGTGATAGCAGGAGTCATAGTGCTGGCTTCTAATGAAGGGAGTTCACCTAAACACACACACACACACACAC
>JAFFST010048432.1:0-13353 GCA_022414735.1 Noturus placidus | reverse complement strand
TATATATATATATATATATAAACATGTGAGCATCACACTTGTTTTATAGGGCAGTCTATGAGAGTCTGGATCAACCATTATGTGTCAATAACTATTAGTGTCTCATTGGCACATTTACCCTCATATGGCTCACAGCCCAGAAACGAGAGGTCATCTATTGCTATATCTCCTGTGAAGTCATCCCCCACTGTTCCCTCTACAAGAATCTGAGACAGATTTGAGAGAGGAAAAGAAAATCCCGTTTACACTTCTTTGTATCATGTATCTTGAATATCAGGATTATACCTAGAATGAAATCATCTGCATTTCTGCGTCTAATTGGTCAAACCATGTCAGATCAAAAGAATCTTTCAGTGTCAGACATGTGTTATTCAAATGCACTGCACATACTTATATCCCTTTCTCCCAGCAACATCTGTCAAACCAAGCACTGTATCATGATATGCACGCATTTTATATAAGACATTACTGTATTGAACAACGCAGGAAGGTGATCAGATGTTAGGATTTGGATGGGAGACTTGTGACTGTCCAGATACAAGAAGAATAACATGAGGTATATACAGCTTTAAAAAAAAAAAGAGGAAAGGTTTGGAAATGAGAGGTGCTCAGATGTTTCAAATGTCTTTTAAAGTGTCGATGCATTTGTAGTTTGTGTGTGTATGTGTGTGTGTGTGTGTGTGTGTGTGTGTGTTTAATGATCTAAATCTAAAGGTTTTACAGCTTTGGGGCAGAGACCACAATGTTGCTGATAGCAGACGTTGCCAAGGTTATGCTGCTTTAGAGAACATCTAATTATAGTTATCAGGGAAAGGACAGGGCTGTGTGTGACAGTGTGTGTGAGTGTGTGTGTGTGTGTGTGTGTGTTCTTTCTTTTGCACATCTGGGTAGATGAAAGCTATGACATGTTTTCGATCATGATAGGTGATTCATCAAAAGCAGTAACAAGTCAATGGCGAGGGAATTCAATAAATAACATACTTCAGAATGGTGTTATTTACAATATTTCAGCTTTCCAGTATTGTGTATTCATTCAATATTCGTTTATTCATCGTGCATGACGTGAAGGTGATTTTATAATGAAAGGGTTATGATGAAAAAGTGGGAACAAGCTGAGATTTCACCTGGAAGGGCCGTGCACTGCTGATGTACAGGGTCTTTCTGTGCCATAGGTTGCCCTGGTCACCGTGACGAATCCACAGCATTTGGCCATGCCCACTGTCATAGTTGCGGATGTAGACAGCTAATCGGAAGATGTACTGGCCCAGCATGTGGTAGTGGAACCTGAAAACACAAGTTGGCCGAGGGACTTCTCCTTTGCTGACAGTGGGATGAAATGGTCTACTAATGAGTACAGCAGTGTCTTTGAACTGCTGAGGGGCAGAGGACTCGATGTAGAGGTAGTGCCCACTCACACTGGACCATGTGTGGTCCTTAAAGGGGCCGGTGTTGGGAGTGGGAGTGGGTCCCTGGTTCCAGGTCCAATCAAAAATGTCTTCTTCATCCTGAGTCCAGCTGCATAAGCCATCCTCGAAATTGCACATTAACTCAGAGGCTGAAAAAGCAAGGATAGGTGAGACACACACACACACACACACATATGTAACAAATGACTTTGTTTTGAAGTGTAAGCAATGCACAGTATTTAAAAAAAATAAATCTCGTGCTATATTAAAACAAGAACGTACAGCAGTTTTCCTCATCGGTTCCATCTCCACAGTCATCAACAAGGTCACAGAGCTTGAGGCGGTCCACACACGCTCGGCTCTGCCCACAGTGGAAGTAGTCGGGGGTAGGGCACTCGTCCATGGGCACCGGTAGTGAGCAGTTGTGAAATGCGATGTCATCCAGTGCAGAGATTCCATCATACACGCCCAGGCTAAGTTTGGACACCAAGATCTGGAAAGGACTTCTCTGGCGGCCAAGCTGCACAGTCACTGGCTGCCAAAAGTTTCCCTGATGGTAAAGTGTGCGCCACAGAACTGTCAAGTTCTCCATGCCTTTGATTTGCAGGTACATGTTGGCTGCACCCACAGATATACCAGCGTTGTAATGCCTACAACCAGAATATCAAACATCACATTTATTCAACGATCAATGTATTCATGACAGATGAAAAATACAAGATCTCCCTTTTACCAGAAGGACATTTTACAGTCCGGGCCAGCCTGCTGGAACGTCGGACTCCGGAGTAAAGCAAGCTGAGAAAAACTGCTGCTGTTCTTTAGGACTAGAAGAAAGTGGCCTGATAGAGAGGAATTTAAGCATAAATTATATATATATATATATAGTTAATATTTTCATCTGTGGTATGAAAGCTGTATGTATGTGCTTACCAGTGCTTGAGTTGGTAGAGTGGTCTCTTGGAGGTGCTTTGTATTGTTGGTCTGTAGAGACAACTTGAGGCGAGCTTCTGACCCAGTCGAACCCATCACCAGGCGCGAATTCATGCCAGCCACATGCATCTGCCTCGAAATCACACTGTGCAGCTGTAGAAAACACACAAACATGCTTACAATCTATCGTTTAAAAATCAGTGCAGAGGAAGCTAAAAGTATAATAAAATGTTGGAAAACACTAATGCTTTACAAATTCTGCATTTGGTAAGGTTAATACATTTACAATATTAAACAATACTCACAACAGTTGGCCTCGTCTTCTCCATGACGACAGTCCAGAGTAAAGTCACACACTTGCTTTAGGTCCACATATACACCTGCCCCACAGTCAAACTGAGTGGGACTTGCAGAGGACGCACGTCTTCCCTCTGCCATGTGGTAGGTAGAACGTAACGTATTAGGCATACTTTCTTTTTGGGCGGGGCAACATGATGATATTATATCAATATTGTGATGTATTATGCCACAATACACTTTTTAAATAAAATGACAAACTCGGATTTATAAATTTTGCGGTGGATTGTAAAAATTGCTCAATTCAATCAAGCTTATATTCATAGACATATTCATAACCCATCCTTACAGAAATACAGATGTAGATTTACATCCTTAATGTGCACTTATTTACATTTACATTAATTCATTTAGCAGACGCGACTTACAAATGAGACACACTCACACACCAATGGAAGCAGAGCTGCATGCAAGGTGCTAGCTTGCCATCGGGGGCAACTTAGGGTTCAGTGTCTTGCCCAAGGACACTTCGGCATGGGATCACCCGGGCCGGGATTCAAACCACCAACCCTACGATTAGTGGATTAGTGGACTACCCGCTCTACCGACTGAGACACAGCCGCTTATAATATACGTTCATAAAGAGAAAAAGCAAATGGTTATAAGTGTAAAAATAAAAGTACTAAAAGTACTAAAGGATATGGAATGATTTGTTACGATTATATATTGTTAATTAAAATCTTGGGATGAACATATTTTTTTTCCCTTCTTTTAGATTGACATTTAATAACATATTTAATAAAAGTGTCAACAAACTGACAGGCATTTTAAAATGTGACAGTACTTATGTATATATCTATATATCATGTACAATGGATGTAATAAGTCTACACACCCCTGTTAAAATGGTAGGTTTTTCTGAAGCTAAAACAAAAAAATGAAACCAAGATAAATCATGTTAGAACTTTTTTCACACTCAGTGTGAAAAACTATCAAACATTTTAGAGAAAAATTGGAACAAATGAAAAAATATATATATAAGGTTACGATAAACTGGTTGCACAATTTTATAACTAGGGACTAGGCTCTGTTCAGAAAGAACTGAACACCTCCAATGTCATGTTCCAAAGTAATTATCATACAACTGTCATCAACGAAGACCAGCTATCTCCAGAGGATCGCACGATGGTCTGCAAAGAGCTGAGAACGCATGCATGGTATCTCACTTGTTGAAAGGTTTCAATCAGGAGAAGAAGAATTTCCAAAACATTCAATGTACTATGGAACGCCGTAAAGGCCATCATGAGCAAATAGAGAAAATGGGGCAGCACAGTGACCTCACAAGGAACAGGACATCTCTCCAAAATGTATAAACGGACAAGAATGGGTCGTGACCCCCCCCAATGTTGAGGAAATACCAATCTGTCCCCACCAATATACAGGAGAAAATATTTTCTATATGTTCCGTTTTTATTTTCTGTGCCAACAAATCTGTGTTTTCTTCATCTATTGTTTATTTTATTTATGTATTTATTTATTTATATTCTTTTTTAATATATTCACGTTTGTTAAGGGAAATCAGTGTGTGTGTGTGTGTGTGTGTGTGTGTGTGTGTGTTTGTGTGTGTCCCCTCCAGTTATACATGTGGTTTGGCCCAGACTCAACAAGTTCGGTGATGTATTTTAGCAGCTCAGTCTGTAAGAAATGGAGACAGCAGCTTTTATTCAGACAGGAAGTAACTAGACACCTAAATATCTAGGCTAATGTCAGTTCCAGTTTTTGACCATTAACGGTCCAGTCACGTGCACATCCTCTCGCCGAGTTCACTGTGAACCCTCTCGCTGTGACAGACTGTTATAAATGCGAGTGAAAGTGAGGAAAGTTGCACAGCATTTCGTTCGCAGAGAATACATCTGCCCACAGGACGTCCACAGCACCCTACAGTTTCCCCATGCTGTGGGAGATTCTATCACTGCCACAGTCTAGCGCTTGGACCCCCCTCCCCCCAATGTCCAAGAGCTTGGACCCCGCCCCCCAATGTTCATACCATGGTTACGCCCTTGTGGACTAGTCGAACACTTACCAGGGAGGCTGCAAAGAGACCGACAGCAACATTAAAGGAACGGTAGAAATATCTCACAAGTACTGATTATTATGCTTTGCATGTGACAACAATCTCTTATATCAGGGGTCTTATATCTAGGAGGTACTGCATGGGGGTCACGAAAGTTTTGGTACCAGTTTGATATAACACAATTTCATACAATATATATAATTAGGGGGTCCCCGCTTCATCTCACCATCAGTTTGGGGGTCCTTGGCCTGGAAAACGTTGAAGACCCCTGTCTTATATCATGCTTTAGGCTTGCTTTTCTTCAGCCAGAACTGGGGCTCTTATTAAAGTGGAGGGAGTCATGAATAGCTACAAATAGCCTTTGAGTAAAATGAATATGAAATAGAACTTCACCTTTCAGTGTGTCTGTGACACAAAACTTCTTTTTTTTGTTTTAACCAAAATTTTAATTGAGCTAGCCAGAGCCCAGACCTGAATCCAGTTCAAAATCTATAGGTGACCTGAAGCAGGCTGTGCACAGGAGATGCCATCCCAATTTCCTTGTTTTTGCAAGAAAGAGTGGGAAAATATTACCAAGTCAAGAATGTGCCACTCGGACTCTTAACCAAAAAGACTGAGTATTAGTATTAGTTTAGGGGTGTGCACACTTACGCAACTCGGTTATTGTAAGTTTGTTTTTTAATTAATTGTTTTTCTCTTTATTTCTATATGTTGCATGATTTATCTTAGTTAAAAATTTTTACACCACAAAAACCTGCCATAACTTTAGCAAATCTTTGTTATATCATCAACCTCTTAGTGGTAAAATGGTTATGACTACAACAGAGGTCATCGAAATCTTTTTTCACTGATCATTTTCATTGAAGAATTGATCAGACTGTATGCAATAACTCAATGAGTTGTCTCATGAATGTAACATAATGATTATAATGATATTATATATATATATATATATATATATATATATATATCGTGATGAAACAGTCATGCAATCAAGTAAATATTGAAATAGTTGATCAGTCAGTATCAAAGTAGCAGTTCATATGTTGTGTTGAATTGCGCAATCACTTCCTGTTTCTCAAAATCCTGCAACTGTATGTTTTCTTTTCTTTTTTTTTCTTTCCTTGCAACAATAGATAGCATTAAGGCTGAAAGATGTAGTGCAGTTATTTATAGACAAATAAAACCGAGCCCATGCTCATGAGGACATATTTCGTTGTGGCAGAGGGAAAGGTAAGCTATAAAATCAGAACCAAAATGATAACTTATACAGTTATATATAACATAACTGAGACAGATTATAAATGTCATTCATCTTTATTTTAATTTGCACCATCAGCAACAGTTAAATGGGGCTTTTCCCAGATGAAAGATGGCACTCATCCTCCTTCTCCTTTCTTTAATACATCCAAGTAGTATTTTATGATCTCTTTTATTATAATGATATCATTTTTTTTAATGATCTACTCTACCATGGATCCACATATGAGCTGCCAATTTTGCCCCAGATTCGCTCCTAATCTCCTTCAAAGGCTCAGTATCAGCTTTACTCTTTCCCTGGTTTTAAGTTGACCTCATTCTAATGGAATTGTAAAGTTTGATGATTGAAGTGTGTGGATGTGTGTTACCTCCAGCAGACACGCAGCCTGGGCTAAACGACAAGTCATCAAAGGCAATAACTTCGTTAGGATCCATGTTGCCAAACACCAGTCCACGAAATATTACCTGTAGAGTCAGTTTACTTGTCATATAACTCCACTTCAAACTCAACATTCGGTAACAATGTTAGGATTAAAATCACAATAATGTACAGTTGAACACTTTATTTATTTATTTAATCATTTTTAAAGCGCTTTTTACAATGGTACATTGTCTCAAAGCAGCTTTACAGAAATATCTTTTTTACATTTACAAGCGACTTACAAATGAGACACACTCGCACACCAATGGTAGCAGAGCTGCATGCAAGGTGCTAGCTTGCCATCGGGGGCAACTTAGGGTTCAGTGTCTCACCCAAGGACACTTCGGCATGGGATCACCCGGGCCGGGATTCGAACCACCAACCCTACGATTAGTGGATTAGTGGACAACCCGCTCTACCGACTGAGACACAGCTGCATTTTTTATTTAGCAGCCACCATTTATTTATTTATTAATTAACCATTAATTTCCAAATTTAATGGATGCTCTGAAAATGTGAGGAACAGCAGTAACACCAGGGTCAAGTCCTAAAACAGTCCACAATTACAGTCTATAACAGGTTTTGCTGGTCAAAGTCCAATTTATGGATTTTTCAGCAGCACACTTTATGGCTGTGAGTTCATTAATGACTAAGGCAGAATTGTGATTCAGTTCATATCAGTAATACAACTTTCAAACAAGGAAGAGGTCTCAGAGCTCCCCCTGAACAAGTGATGACTTTATTTATGTATTTACTGTATTTATTTGTTTATTTTTGCTTTTCTCCGTTGTTCACACTGAAAACACCTTCAAGCACTTCTCTGAAAATTAACATCCATGTTACAGGCAGTTTGAATTAAGGACACTCATTAAAGGAAGCAATCTAAATCAAATAAGGCAACAAAGGACAGTGATCCATTGATTCACTTAATCATGCTTAAGAGTTGATCTATACAGCGATAATGTTAAGTGTTGCTCAGTAAATTGCTGGGGGACTTTGTAAATGTACACATGTACACACACCTGAAACTCCTGGTTCTGTCTGAATGTAACTGAGGTTTTTATCCAGGGCTTTGTAAATGGCTCATTATTCAGTCTGGTCTGAATCCAGATTTGTCTCTGCTCTCCTGAAGGTTCTGATTTAACCAGGACCTGTAAGTCTCCACCCACCTGGCCGATGTGATAGTAGAAAGTGACCTGCAGAGTATGAAGAATGAGCACACTCGAATAAGCACATGCTAAGGGGAAAAAAATCAGAAATAGGATATTAATGTTCGTTCATGAGCTATGCTTTTTTTTGGATTGGATGTGGATGATAAAATACCATGCTAAGAATTATAATCCAGTACAGGTCTCAAGATTTTTCATTCAGTCATTCATCTTCAGCAAGTGGTTTGTCATGGGTGCAGAACCAGTTCTGCTAAAACGTGGAGAATTCATCTACAATTCGTTTGTGACCAATCAACCTACTGTGTATGTTTTTGGAAAGTTGGAGGAAACCAGAGAACCCAGATGAAAGCCACACGAACACAGAGAGAATATGTGAAACCCGAGCAGATAGTAACCCGAGCCCAGGATTGAAACCAGCACCCACGAGCTATGAAGCCACTCAGTGCACTACTGTGTTTCCTGCTCAACAAGTGCAGTGTATAAATACATACACATTCCTCCTCAGGAATTTTTCCACATCTACAGTATGTATCCATCAATAAGACTTAAATTCTTTTACAAAACATTACAATATGTTCACTAGCAGAGGTTTCGTTTAACTCTGACTTAAATAGGAATTTAAGGCAATCAGTTGTCAATCGTTCTTATGCTCATAGTCCAGTAGCTACATGAAACACAATGTAAAATAATTCAAATAATGTTCAAGAATAAGAGTGGAAACACTGAGCCGTCAATACACAGTACCGTGCAGGACTCTGAGGGCAGAAACAGTGCACTGGAGATTTCTGCAGTGGCTATCTCTCCAGTTCGAGAGTGCAAGAACAAGTAGTGTCCTAAGTGAAAAAAGGGAACATTGTTACACTACTTTCTTTGATATACAGTGCGCTCCATTAATACTGGTACCCTTGGTAAATACGAGCAAAGAAGACTGTAAAAAACATTTTAATCTTTTAAAAAATATATAACAAAAATACTCTGCTCTTATGAATATCAAACAATTGCAAACACAACACAGGTTTATCAAAAACAAATTTTCTTAAATATAGGTGTTCAATAATTATTGCCACCACTATGAATTCATATGAGAAAAATATATCTGAAGTGTTTTCCCATTGATATTTATTTAAATTTTTTTTGGTACAGCTGGATGACTAGGAACAGGAAACTTCAAAAGTGACTTCTTGTTTCACAGGAGTACAAATATGAGGTAACATACAGGCCAAATTCCCTTAGTCATTCATAAAAATGGGTTATATAGCTGTGATGTGTGACAAAAGGTTGTTGAGCTTCACAAAATGGGAAGTTTGCCAGACACTACAGGGAACTTCAGATAGGACCGGGATCTATGGGAAGATGAAACCAAAGTCGAGCTTTTTGGCAATAAACAGCAGAAGTGGTTTTGGCACACACAGAGTAGCCATATGGAAAAGTACCTCATGCCCACGGTTAAATATGGAGGTGGATCTTTAATGTTTTGGGGATGTAACGGTCGCGTAAAGGAGGCAGATGCAATCGCTGGATTTTTTATATTTATTGTACAACGAACCAAAACAAGAAACAAACACTAAGCTACGTAAACACTATGGCATGAATCTAACACTAGGACTAATACATGAAAACACGGGCATGAAACAGAACACCGAGAAACATGGAACAGGAGTCTACACATTGGAACAGGAGTCTAAACACAATTAACGAAAGACAAAGACTAAGTGCCAAACCCAACTATATATACACACCAGTGCTCATTAACCAAAATGTGAATCAGGTGCAGAAAAACATGTGACTTGCAGTGGCTGATGGGAAATGGAGTCCAGAGTCCTTAGAACCGTGACAGGGGATGTTTTTCTGCCAGAGGACCTGGACATTTTGTTAGGATACATGGCATCATGGACTTTATCAAATATCTTCAGATATTAAATGAAAACCTGACTGCCTCTGACAGAAAGCTGAAAATGGACCATGGTTGGATCTTCCATAAGGACAACGATCCAAAACATACATCAAAATCCACACACAAATGGTTTACTGACCACATAATCAAGGGCCCGCCATGACCATCCCAGTCCCCTGACATGAACCCCATAGAAAACCTGTGGGGTGAACTGAAGAGGAGAGTCCACCAGCGTGGACCTCGAAATGTGAAGGATCTGGAGAGATTCTGTATGGAGGAACGGTCACAGATCCCTTACCATGTATTCTCCAACCTCATCAGGCGTTATAGGAAAAGACTCAGAGCTGTTATCTTGGCAAAGGGAGGTAGCACAAAGTATTGACTGAAAGTGCCAATAATTGTTGCACACCTATATTTAACAAAGATATAGATTTTTTGATAAACCTGTGTTTTGTTTGATATCCATGAGAGCAGAGTATTTTTGTGAATTTTTTAAACAAAAGTTCAAAATGTTAAACAGAAAATTTTTCACTTCTTTGACTTCTTTGCTCATATTTACCAAGGGTGCCAATATTAGTGGAGGGCTCTGTACCTCAAATATCTCTGTCATGTACAAGTATTTAATATATTGTAATAAATGTGCACACATGCTTTCCATTTGATGACATAGATTACATTAACAATGTATACACATATTTATTACTTCTACTAAGTGCCTAAAGAAAGTGTACATACCTGCAGGGTTGCCAGTGTGGTCTAATGGAGGTCCAGGATCAATCAGACATGAGCCTTGAGTCCACAAATGATCTGGGTCTGGTGTTTGTAGATCACAAAGACCATCTTCAAAATCACATCTCTCTGAATGGGTACCTTAACAATTGGAAAACAGAATCATTTTGTACTGTAAAACAAACAAACAAACCCCACATCTATAGACACAATCAATGAGCTTATTGTGTGTTTGTTATTGTGTGTTTAGGGCGGCTGTGGCTCAGTCGGTAGAGCGGGTTGTCCACTAATCCACCAACCGTGGGGTTGGCGGTTCGAATCCCGGCCCGGGTGATCCCATGCCGAAGTGTCCTTGGGCAAGACACTGAACCCTAAGTTGCCCCCAATGGCAAGCTAGCACCTTGCATGGCAGCTCTGCTACCATTGGTGTGTGAATGTGGTCTCATTAGTAAGTCGCTTGTAAATGTAAAAATGATATTTCTGTAAAGCTGCTTTGAGACAATGTACCATTGTAAAAAGCGCTATACTTATTATTATTATTTATCTGATGTCTGTGTAAAATCATGCCTATTTATAAGTGACTATAAAACGATACCTGTAAACCACGTCATCAGCCTCTATTATCTGAAGCAAAGACGCAATTCACAGGCATGCCCCAGTATGACAAAGCTATGCAACATCTCGTTCCTTTCTCAGGGAACAGGGTTACATGGTTACATGCATAACCCAGACCCATACTGAGGGTATGGCCTGTTCAGAAAGGTCTGAGCCGGAGAGTCATTGCAAGACCCTCGAGTCCGGGGTGGAATCCATGTCCAAACTGTAATATTGAATGAATGTGTGTGGCATAGACCACCTCACGACAGCACACACATCCTGTAAGGGTACCCCTATTGGATAAAAACTTCAAGGAGGTGCGCCCCCTAGTGGAATCAGTCCTTATGCCCAGAGGCGTAGCGAGACTGCACGCCTCAAAAGCGATAGAGATTGCTTCCACTGTCCAATTAGAGATGCGCTGCTTTGATCTCCTTTACTGTCGCCACCAAAGCAGACTGGCAACTGATCTGACTTATTCCACTGGCTGGAGTGGATTTAAATACAGAGAGCCCTTAATAGATATAGTAGGTGCAGTAGCTCTTGTTCTGGTGTAAGGAACGGAGGAGGGCAGAAATCCTGGTTTGGAAATACTGGCTTGGCAGAAGATGTAGGCACTTGAAGAATATAATCCGGCCTAGGACATAGGAAGGCCTTGGCTAATCCAGGGGCAAACTCACGGCATGTAGGGGCAACAGAGAGAGCTTGTAGATTTCCTACTCGCTTGAGAGATGTCAGGACCAGCAGAAGAGCTACTTTTAGAGCCAGAAACTTCTCTGAGACTGACTCTACGGGCTCAAATGGCACATCTGACAGACCTTACAGGACCACAGAAAGGTCCCAGGAAGGTATGCATGGTCTGCAGATGGGCATCGGCCACCTGACATCATGCATAAACCACGATGTTGCAGCACAGAGGCTCCATCAATAGGGACATGGCTGGCCAAAATGGTGGCCCCACAGACCCTGATTGGAGAAGGAGCCAACCCTGCTGAGAAATGTCCTGCAAGCTATTGCACAGTTTACTGGGCTAACCGATGTTCCTCACACCACGAGACAAAAAGTCGCCACTTGAGCGCATACAATTTTCTCATGGATGGCGTTCTAGCGTTCAACATGGTCTCTACAACCTCGGTTGAGAGACCGGAAGCTATGAGCTGATAACCCTCAGGGGCCAGACCCAAAGTATCCATAGTTCCGGCCGAGGGTGATAATTCAGCCCTGGCTTGAGACAGTAGATCTCTGCAAATGGGAATTTCCCAGGCAGTGCAATCTTGCAGGGATATTATCTCTGAGAACCATATTCAAGCTGGTCAGTAAGATGCTACTAGCAGCAGACGTAGACGGTCTTGAGGAACTCTCACTAGAACTTGTGGAAGCAGAGCGATCAGGGGAAAGACATACAGATGTGACCTTGGCTACGTGTGTAGCCCGAATGGTGCAAGATGAGTGAGGGGGAACCACAGCGAGCAGTTGTTTTGTTGTGTTGTTTCCTCTGAGGCAAACACATCCACTTCCGCTTGGCCGAACCTCACTTGCGGATAGAGCCCCCGGTCCCTCGGCCTCATCCCCTGCCTCGACTGAATGTCAGAATGTACATTGCACCCACTGACAAAAACTTTCCCTTTGCCCAGAGAAAAATTTGCCTGTCGGAACAGAGGGCGTGAACGTAACCCTCCCTGTTGTTTAATATATGAAACCACCACTGTATTGTCTGTCACTAACACATGGTGACCTCTCAACTGAGGAAGAAAGGATTTCAGTTAGAAACGTGGCCCACATATCTATGAGATTTATATGCCACTCTAGATGAGGGCCTCCAGAGCTGGATGGCTGTCTAAGACTGCACCCCAGCCCATGAGTGCAGTATCTCTCATTACCATCTTGTGGAATTATTACAAGGTCTCAAGAAACAATGAAAAATTTGCCATTTGCCATCTATTTTGAAAGGCCTATTAAAATGTTCATTGTACAGTGAATATTTGTTGTGTTTATTTATTTGATTTTTAATTAAAACAACAATCTAGAACATTACTGTAAATAATATAACCAAGTCAACATCTGTGATATTACTTTAAATTTAACAGTGTCAGTCAACAGAAAGCTTACGTGTCACTTATATAAAGCTTGAACAATCGGGATCGGTATTGGTCGATCATGATGACAAGAAATTGGGAATCGGTTTCGGCTGCAAAAATCCTGCTCGGAGCATCCCTTTAACAAATATAATATATACACCCCCTCTCCTCTGGCTATGATTCAGTGTAACAACCCATTGAAACTAGGCACATACTTTCAAAAGCATTGCTTATATTGCACATATTTTATAACATATTTTATTACTCTAATTATTATCTACAGACCCCCAGGGCCATTTACTGAATTTCTTAGTGAATTTGCAGACTTTATCTCAAACCTAGTGGTTTCTGTAGATAAGGCATTAATCGTCGGTGATTTTAATATTCATTTTGACAATCCAGAAGACCCTCTAAGAATCGCGGTTGTATCTATCTTAGATTCAGTAGGGGTTAAGCAGAACGTAATTGGACCGACCCATAATGGTGGTCACACTCTTGACC